>CAUYLG010063830.1:0-31504 GCA_963573385.1 Cacajao melanocephalus
AAAAATATTAATACATTGAAACTGGATACCTTCCTTACACCTTATTAAAAAATTAACTACAGATGGATTAAAGATTTAAACATAAGAACTAATGCCATAGAAAACCTAGAAGAAAACCTAGGCAACACCATTCAGGACATAGGCACAGGCAAGAACTTCTTGACTAAAACACCAAAAGCAATGGCAACAAAAGCCAAAATAGACAAATGGGATCTAATTAAACTTAAGAGTTTCTGCACAGCAAAAGAAACAGTTATTAGAGTGAACTGGCAATCAACAGAATGGGAAAAAATTTATGCTAGCTACCCATCTGACAAAGGGCTAATACCCAGAATCTACAAAGAACTAAAGCAGATTTACGAGAAAAAAACAAACCCATTCAAAAGTGGGCAAAGGATATGTACAGACGCTTTTCAAAAGAAGACATTTATGCAGCCAACAAACATATGAAGAAATGCTAATCATCACTGGTCACTAGAGAAATACAAATCAAAACCAGATTGAGATACTGTCTCACACCAGTTAGAATGGCGATCATTAAAAAATCTGGAGACAACAGATGCTGGAGAGGATGTGGAGAAAAAGGAACACTTTTACACTGTTGATGGGAGTGTAAATTAGTTCAATCATTATGGAAGACAGTGTGGGGATTCCTCAAGGATCTAGAAATAGAAATTCCATTTAACCCAGCAATCCCATTACTGCATGTATACTCAAAGGATTATAAATTGTTCTATTATAAAGACACATGCACACATATGTTTGTCACGACACTGTTTATAATAGCAAAGACCTGGAACCAACCCAAATGCCCATCAATGATAGACTGGACAAAGGAAATGTGGCACATATACACCATGGAATACTATGCAGCCATAAAAAATGATGAGTTCGTGTCCTTTGTAGAGACATGGATAAATCTAGAAACCATCCTTCTCAGCAACTGACACAAGAACAGAAAACCAAACACCACATGTTCCACTCTTAGGTGGGTGATGAACAATGGGAACATTTGGGCACAGGTACAGGAACAACACTCACTGGGCTAGGTGGGGGTGTGGAGGGGAGGGTAGGGGAGGGACAGCGGCAGGTGGGGTGATTGGGAGGGATAACACCGGGAGAAATGCCTGATGTAGGCGAAGTTGGGGGGAGGATGGAGGCAACAAACCACCATGGCATGTGTGTACCTATGCAACAATCCTGCAAGATGCAGGATGTGCACATGTACCCTACAGCCCAAAATACAATTTAAAAAGTCAACATCATCTTATTATACTCACTTGTAATTGAATTGTTTGCACTTTAACATGTGTCTGTATATTTTTCTTCATAAAGTGTCTCATAGGATTCACTAATCCTTCTCATATTTGTGTTATAATGACAGCAGTTCTCAGGAATGTAATTATTCATGGCTTGGTTCCATTTAAATATTTAAACATCTTAATTGTTCTTAGCCTAATTTGTATTTTTTGACTTTATTCGTTTTGTCCTTTATAATTTTAGCTTATTTTCCTCCATCCAAATAGCTATAAACAAGAACCTGAAAGGTAAACTTAAAGCATTGTATTTGTGTGTTTGAATGATCTATCTGGTCCCTGCCAATGTTTCAACATCTCCATCTACTGCCTTAGCTCCCCAACAACCCTGCCACACTAAGCTACTCTATTCCTAGGACTCTTTAACTCATCACAGTTTTGGATACTTTTCACTTGCTGTTTTATCTGAATTGAATAATGTTCCCCCTAGTTTTTCTTATGTTAAATTTCTTATCATCCTTGGTAAGTTTCTATCTAAATGCCACCTTCTCTGAGAGGACATTCTGCTTACTCTTCCTAAGTTAATTCCCTGCCTTTAAAGGGAGATGTGCTATTAGTGTTCTTGTAACACTTTTCAAGGTCTGTAATTATCTCCTAATTTTATTTGTTTGCATCTTTTTCATGTGACTTCTATATTAGGGAATCTGAGAATTGAGAGGTACAGTGTAAGTGACCCAGCAGGAATGTGAAGTTTGGAAGCACAGTTGTGGCATTTTTGTATGTTTAGTAATCATGAGTAATGAATACAATCTAACGATCTAAGGCAAAAGATAAGCCAAGTGGTATAATAGGCATGGCCACCAGGTGCCCATTTTATGTATTGCATAGCTACTGAGTGAGTTTCCCTAGGCTAAAGGATGACTGAGTCTCCTTGCCATCTGGCTTTCATCCTTTAAGAACCCAGGAGACCTCATCATCAATAACTTAATCTGAATTTCACACCTTAACTCTTCCATCAGATGGATCCAAATGCCTGGATTATAATTATTGAATGCCTACATACACAAATGCCTGGATTATAATTATTGAATGCCTACATACAGGACTTAAGATACTCTAATGTAAGACTTACATGAAATGTGGGCTTTCTAACCTAGAGGATTTCCAGTGACAGGCCTTCGACAAATACAAGATTTATGAAAACAAGAACTCTGTCTCTCCTCACCATTTAATCACCAAAAACCAAGTATATCTTATATGTAATATATAGTAGGTGGATAGCAAAATTAGCTGTATGCATGCAGGAATGAATGAATGAACAGAATCAATAGAAAAATGAAATAACTATGTAACATCCATTTTTGGGTGTCATGTAGATGTAGTTTTAACTTTAGTGTTCAAAAGCCTCAATTTTGTCTTTCAACATTAAAGAATTCTTTATTTCCCCAAGTGTGGAGTCTTTTTCACCTCTTCTCACATTCTTTCCAAGAAGCAGGCATATGCTTAGTCAAGAAAAGAACACTTTGCCTCAGTGGGTGGGCTGTGTGCTTCCAAACCTAAAGCTGATGCTTTACAAGTATTGCAAAAAAGCAAATTATCAGGGTAACAAAAACAGACTCAAGCAACGCCTTCTGCCAGATTCTCTCCAGATCCAGCCCCCAGTAGGAGTATATGCCTGGGGGTGGGGAAATGGGGATAACTTGTGTGCCATGGATCTTAAGCAGCCCTTCACATGAGCACAATGAAGGAAGACATTCTTATCCTTCTTTTATTTTACTTCTCAATAGTCCTTACATAAACCCAAAGAGAACTTTCCTCCATGGGTTTAATTAAGTAAAAGCACTCTCTGACCTGTCAATCTGGGGACTGGATTCATCCTAGGGCATTCACCTCTTCATCTGAAGTATCTCAGATGAAGCTGCCAAGTTTTATTCTGCTCTAATTAAAAGTTGTGAAAAGATGTTTTTAAAGCTTATTATTTTTGTCATGAATATATTTGTAACTTTGTTTATTTAGGCAGATTCTTGAATTGCCTTTGGAAAAACATTTTTTCTTCTTGAAACAGTCACCATTTATGTAGTGAGCTGATTTCTTAGGATTGGAATATTATTTCTCTATTAAATTAAGAAATTCTTTCTTCACAAATGTGAGGAGTAATTTTTGCTTGGTATGACCTGCTTAGATCACTATTGCCTGATTGTAGTTATTTTAGCTTGTAAATAAAATCTTTTAACACTAAGTTATACTCACTTATCATATTTCTTTGCCTCCTATCTTAGCCCATTATGAAATAATTGTCAAATGCAACATGTTCTTACATGAGAAATCTGATTCCCAAACGTATACTATTAAAAAACAAGATATATAACAAGGGCATTTTCTGTGTTGGTTAAAGTTTACATTTTTGGTATCTTTTGCCTAATATCTCAAGAGATAGTAAAACAAATGATTTACACTTGTTATTACTCTATTCTCACACTCCTCTAAAGAACTACCTGAGCCTGGGTAATTCATCAAGACAAAAGGTTTAATTGACTCACGGTTCCACAGGCTGTACAGGAAGTATGACTGGGAGGCCTCTGGAAACTTACAATCATGGCAGAAGGTGAAGAGGAAGCCAGTATGTCTTACCCTGGCAAAGAGAGAGAGAGAGAGAGAGAGAGAGAGAGCACAAAGTGGGGGAAAGGGTGATGTGCTACACACTTTTAAATAACCAGATCTCATGAGAACTCACGCACTATCATGAGAACAGCAAAGGAGAAATCCACCTCCATAATCCAATCATCTTCCACCAAAGTCCCTCCCACAACATTGGGAATTACAATTTGACATGAGATTTGGGTGGGGACACAAAGCTAAACCATATAAACCTTCAAGACTGCAGTTTCAAGCCAAACAGTCACAGTAATAGGTCATTGGAAGCTGACTGGATGTTTACTGACCTGCTTCTTCACATATAGGACTTTTTAGAAAAGAATCCTGAGACCCAATATGATGAAGTCACTGTGACCCAAAACAAAATTTTTCGACAGTGTGAAAACTTACCTGAATGAGTACTTCCAACAGTCTGATGATGTCTGTTATAGAATATTGACATAACTATCATCTTATGTCTGTCCATACTCTAGGGATTTATTCCTGCCCAAGATGGGCATTTCCAGAATTTTGACTGAAGATGAGGCACACACACACAAATAATATGTATACTATGCAGAATATAAGAATACAGCAAATATAATATGCTAACCATGCTGCAAAGTATAGTATAAATAAAATAAAGCAATAGGTATTTTAAGGTAGGAAAAATGACTGTGGGCTGGGGTCTGGGGGAGGGCATTTTTCTTTTAACAAGAGAATGTGATTAAAGCTAAATTATGAATTGATAAAATTTAGTAGCCAAAGTGGAAAAGGAGGTTCTTTATTATAGATTGGAGGAAGGGCATACTCTATGACATGGTTGCCTCACATGGCTCTGCTTTTTGCCACCTGCAAAGGAGGGCCCTGGGCGTTGAAATTCAGCCTGGGATCTGTCTCTTAACATTAACAAAATGTTGCAACTAAACCACACATCTAGGTCTCCTTCAGCCCAGAGGCAGCATTATTTTCTAACTCATTCACCCACATAAAGTACTTTAAACAGTTTATCCTAATGAAGGGCTGATCTTTCTTTACATTGTCGTCTCAGAGAAGGCACACATTTCATTTTTTCTTTTTCTTTCTTTTGAGACAGGGACTCCCTCTGTCTCACAGGCTGGAGTGCAGTGGTGTGATCTTGGCTCACTGCAACCTTTGCCTCCTGAGCTCAAGTAATCTTCCAACCTCAGCCTCTTAAGTAGGTGGGACTACAGGTGTGAGCCACCATGCCTGGCTAATTTTCTTTTTCTTTCTTTTTTTTTTTTTCACAGATAGGGTCTCGTCATGTTTTTCAAGCTGGTCTCGAACTCTTAAGCTCAATTCATCCACCTGCCTCAACCTTCCAAAGCACTGGGATTAAAGCCCTGAGCCACTGTGCCTGGCCCACATTTCCTTTTATCTAATTTGTACAGAGACATATATGCTGAGTAAGAGCCATGTGCGAGTACAAAGGGATGGAAAAGGTGAAGATCTATTTAGGGATTTCTAAACAAACCATTTATAGCAAAGATCTGCAGACAACAGACCACATACCAAAACTGCCTTCCCCCTGTTTTTGTAAAATTTTATTGGAATACGGTTACTCTCATTTGCTTTTGTATTGTCTGTGGCTACTTCCACCCTACAACAGTAGAGTTGAGTATTTGAAACAGTGTGCATAGCCCGCTTATTTGACTCTTTACAGAAAGTGTTTGCCAATCTTTGCTTTATAGAAAAGCATGGGGAAAAAATGACCTAAAGCACACATTGTTCTATTTTTCCTGAAATCAATCTTAATCTTTAATGAGGTAATAGTTTATTCGAAGCTTCTCATAAATACCAAGGAAGTTTACAAATGTGAATCACAATGTTGACACTCTGGCTTCCTACTGAGGGTCAGGAAGAAAAGTCCTTTCATGATGCTGTGATGAAGAAGCCAGGATACCACCACCAAGATGAGATAAATCATTATTTATTGATTAAATAACTTTACGTAACAGTAAACGTACATTCTCTTTTTTTCATTCTAATTTAATAATTACCTGATTTTGGCTCCATAGACATGGTGAGAAGAGGGAGAATTTAGAATATTTGGCTGTTTAATTTGGGATGGGCCCACCTCAAAGGAAGGTAGAAAACTATCCACACATAGGGGGTTTCACTTAGGAGAGAAAAGTGAAAAGTAAAGATAGAATCTCGGCCACTGAATAGCTAACATTCCAATAAGTAGTTCTTTCCTGCTCTATTATTTTAACCCAGCAATCTAGTTATTCCCTGAAGGAAAGACATAGAGCATTAAGACGGGGAGTGGGTAGCGTTCAGCTGGGGGTCTATCTGGCACAGGTCTGGATCATAGTGAGAAAAACTTCTTGGGTGTAGAATTGAAAGAACTGAAGAACTGAAGTGGTAAGAAGAGGCAGAGCATAAAAAAAAAAGGTTAAATTCAGGAACAAGTAGAGATAATGGAATAATAATCCCCCTGAAAAGGCCAGAATATGTGAGGCTTTGGAAAACTGGAGATCTCTTCTATTTTACCTGTGGGTATCGAAAGCCCCACAGAAGCCTGCTAGCCTTTCATAGTTTGAAGAAAAATTCTAGTCACACACACCTGCTTCAGATCATTGTCCACGACACACCTATTCTGTTACCTTGAAGGCACTCATTGCCTCCTTCCCTCAACCTCTGTCATCTTGCTTATATTCTTAAGAGTCTCTGGGCACTACTTGCTTGTATTATCGTTGCTTTTCCTTGCTCCTGGGTAAATTTTAATTTAATTAGCATAAGAGGGCTGGGAATTTCTCTCACAAACTAAGAAAGCTCCTCATCTGTTTAAGCAGAACTATTGCTTTATGTTTTGACATGCTTGTGAAATATTTTTTCTAGTGTTTTCTCTTTTAGCACATCCTGACCTCCACAAACAGTTTTGGGTGGGTATGTTTTCCAGACTGATTCTGTAGCTCTCAATTGGGGTTTGTCCCCAGCAGGGCATCTGTATGGTGGCCATAAGAGAAGGTTTCTCTCAGTAGCCACATTGCTGTTCTCTATTCTGTTAGCAATTTTATTCTGACATGTGGGGAAAGCAATTCTAATCTATAAAAATACTACTAAATTATAAATGTGCTGCAATTTAGTCTTTCCTAGGAAAATCCTTGAGAGAGTATACCAACAAAACATGTCTACATTATCAGCACTCTAATTGGCCCAGGTTGACTTAAGGTTATGACTTCTTACTCCATAGTTCAGGCGGTATTCTCTGTGTGTGTGTGTGTGTGTGTGTGTGTGTGTGTGTGTGTGTGTTTATAACGAACAACACAAAAAGTAACTTTTAGGATTCCAGAAGAGCTGTTTACTCAAACTTAAGAAAAGATTAATTGGTTTGAAAATTATGTCATAGTTTATAAAAAGAGAGAGTTTTAAATTCCACTTACTGGATATATTTGAAATTTGTCGACAAAAAGAAAAGATCATAATAGATTCAAATATGTTTGGAGAAACTCAAATGTAGTGGTAGAAATATGGAACCTCATTATAGGAATGTGAAATCAAATAAAATTAAACTGCCAGAAAGAATAACCAGCAGCAATTTACTCATCGTGAAATTCAAATTAGGATTTTTACACTTTTTTTCCATATGCAAAACTTCAAGGGTGTTATAAAAAAGAGTAAGAGATGGATCCTGCTATCTACAAACTCTCCCATTCATGTTATTCATTTATTAATTCATTCAACCAAACTTGACTTAGTACTTACTCTATGCAAACCATTATGCTGGGATAAGGAAACTTAGCCCCTCTAAGACTGAGTATAATACCTTTTAAAACACACACAGGTTGAAAAAAATAAAAAGACCTGGAATATTAAATCTGTGATCCCAACCAAGAAAAGTGAAATATCCGCCCAGAGGGAGCTAAAGCTGAAGGAACTCAGATAGGACATAGAGTGTTTTGATACATTTTCTCAATTATTATTTTTTTTATCAAATGTCAAATTAAGACATAAGATTCCCAGCATCAGTCTTTTAGATATACAAACAGTTGCTTTGAAGTGACCCTCAAATATTGTGGGCTTGTAGACTCTAGATACTCTTGCATTTTATTATTAGGGCCTTAGGATAACAAGGGGAGGTCTTTACTTCTTCCTGGTATACCTGCACATAGTGCTCTCTGATGACTCTTATTATGTTTTTCCATATATATTAGTCTTCATGCAACATTAGCCCTGACTATCATTACACATTTTCACAACTAAAGAGAGAGAAGAAAATGCAAGTAAATGAAATCCAAAGCTATGTTTTGCTCTGACTTTACTCTGGCTTAGAATAATTATTTTTCTTTTACTTTGTCATGGCTATCTGTAGAAAGTAAACACTCTTCTAAGATATTATTAGTATCAAGTTAATAATATTACCAACACCCACTAACCATTTACTGAATACCTGTCCCAACCACTATGTTTTGCACTATACATATATTGCCTTATTTAATCTTATAATAGTCAGTGAGTTAAGCTGTATTATCATCATTTTCCAGATAAAAAAACTGAAGACCCTGAGAGATGTTAACCAATTTGACCAAATAGCATAAGCCATATCAGTGGATTGAAAATAATATTTACATCTAGGTTTTGTGCCTCCCATGCCTTTAATGCTACCTTTATTTTGACACAGATTTATTTATTTTTGACTAGTTTAGCATCCTTAATAATTTAGGGCCACCATAGAAAAACATGGGCGTGTCACTCCAAAGTCTTAATGAGCCCATTTGTTTTCTTTCCGTTTCCTTTTCTTTCAAGTCTCATTCCTTTGGTTAGATAACTCTCATTTTTGTCTTTTTTTTTTTTTTTTGTATCTCTCTTCCATCTTTTTGCCCATTGGATTAATGGTCAGGATGAACTCTGCTTGGACTTATTATGGCTTTTCTCTCAGGCTCTGTATTTCAGATGGTAGTTGACTGTATCTTGGGCTTCGGCCCAGTGGCAGTCCTAAATTTCTCTGCCGCTATCTTGATCACTTATTACCTCCATACTTTCCTGAATATTTAAATTTCATCTTTTAAGCCTTATTTACTTCTCAACCCAGGTCCAAGTGGAAACTTAGTTTCACAGGGAATGCTTTTTAAAGTTTAAAGCAAAGCTTCAAGTGGAAGTGTAAGCTGAGTAAGAACCTTAAAATGACCAGAAGAAATGTGTGATAATTTATGTCCTTGGGTTCAAAATTGACCCCAATATGACAAATAAATTATATAAATAAAAGACAAGAGATTAATGGACTTAGATTTGAGGTTCCAAATATTCATCTACTCTAGGAAATTACTCTAATAGTTGCATTGCTAATTGTCTTTATTGGCTGGAAATGGTAGACTTTACATTAAGAGATATGTTTCTGGCAGGCACAGAAATGGGTTCAACCTTGGGAATTGAAAAGATTTTTTTTTTTTTTAGTTAAAGGATGAATGAATGAATGAATGTGTATGTGCTCCAGAGCTCACTTGACAGACTTGACTGTCTTCTGATGGGTATAGTACAGATTTGAGCATTAGAATTTGGAGACAGATGTGAATTTTAGAAGTAAATATACAAATATGTGCTTCATTTTTAATCTAATAAGTTATTCATGCAACAGGCATTCTTTGCTTTCCACCACTGAAATAAAGAAGAATTTGGGCTGCATGCAAAATACCTTATTTGACTTAGATTTAGTCAATATTTTAAAAGCTTCTTGTGTTTCTCTATATCCTTATATTAATTGCAACATCCTCAGTTTGTCTCCTTCAGAATGAAAGCCTGATAAGTCAGAGATTCTTTTTAACCTGCTAGTGTAACCAACGCAGTGCTTCATACTACCCCAAAAGCTTGATGCATTGTGCATAGTGGTGATTCCACTTTGCTAAGAGATCTTTTTTGGCCTAAGTGATGATCTTTGGAATGTTGGCTATGAAAAAACAACTGCGAAGATTCTGGGTGATATTGCTCTACAGAGCCTAATTAATGTACTTTGATGGTTTCACATTCTTTCTATTGAGAACAGCGCCCCCTCTGTCAGCTTCCCACTCCCTCATAACTGTATCTTTATTACAATCTAGTAACTGCTGGGAAACTGCTTTCTCTAAAATGCCTTTCCCTGTGGCTTAAAGTAAAGATTTTTTTAAATAAATAAATACAGTTTATGTTGGGCATCTACCACTTGAAGGGCTAATGATTATTGACTAGCCTCCAGCAGGCATCAGGGAGTCTTGCCTCAGGCCCTTCCAACTAGCCCCCAAACATGCCGAATGTTAACACATGTTTCTGGATTCTGGCTGGGATTGGACACAAACAAGGCAGTCAGAATGGACCATTTAGTGTACAAGTCAAGATGACAGATCTCTGCTTAATACAAGGAAGAGAAAAATTCCTATCTTACTGAAAACGGCAGAAGAGCCCCGGGTGCTTTCACTTTGTGATTCTGCAGCAAAAAGTGGGTTGTGTCAATATAAGTCTGTGTCACCAGCTCACAGCTGCCACACTGAATTGACCCTGTTCACAGCAGACATAAAGGCCTTCCACTTCCAAATTCTCTCTAATGCTCATCTGTGAATGGGAGCAGAATGTGGAAAAAAGCCAACAAGTCTTCTTAACTATAGGAGGAGAAGAGAGACAGAATTGACTTAATGCAGCACAGCAATCTGTGGTGTGATTTCCACCATCGGGCAGCCAAACCAGGAATGTTTGATACTTTTGGAGTCCTAGAAGAGAATGCTTTGACAACAGAAGCTTATGCTTTGCAAATTATGAGCCAGAAATTTTTCAGGCCTCTCTAGATTCTTCAAATTTGCATAGACCTACATTAAATAGTACAGTCCTTTATTTCAAAAATGGATGGTTTAGATAGTCTTTCTTAAACTGAGTGATACAGAATACATGTAAATTGTTAACAGGAATTCCTTGAAAATTGTTTTTTCAATAATCAAAATAATGTTTGGAAAGTCTTAAACAGTTTATGTAGTTTCTTCATTTTAGGACATTTCAGTGATATTTTTGGACCAAAACTATAAACAGGTAAGAAACATAGAAAAATTTTGTAGTTCTTTGAGTGCAGAGACTTCCTTTTTGAAGAGTGGGTATGGCGTGTTTCATGGAATATGCTTTAGTAATCTGGACTATGATGAGAAGCTGCATTTAAATCCTATTATCTGTTTTTTACTCTTGCCAAAATAAAATGTATCTCTTCCACAATATTTTAAGTCTATATATTTATTTCAGCAAATATTATTGGGTGCCAAATACATGTAAGGCATTAGGTCAAAAAACTGCCACAAATCTGAAGATACAGAAAATAATATGGCATATATTCTGCTATGTACAGGTGATGATCTGATGATATTGAAAACACTGAGTACTTTAAGGGTAAAGTAAATATCCTCCAGATTATATGCAGTTTTTCCTGATTTTTGCTGTTGCTTCAGAATGATGTATCAATAAAGTAATCAAAAGGGAAAAATATTATCCCTATAAATTGGAGAAGACACTTATTCTATCACCCTCCTTGCAGACAGGGTTGTATGCACAACCATCCCAAATACCAGCTGTGTCTAAAACTTATTGCACTTGCCCTTTTCTCTAGGTAATCTAGAATTCATCTTCTCTTACAGTCTGCTTTTAACAATTTGTCCTGTATTTTGTTTGATAGAGAGCAAGGAAGAAAATTGATATTTATGTACCATGTGAATGCTTCAGTTTGCTGTGATGTTTCCCTAATAGTACATAAAGTTATATGAAGAAAAGTGTTTATCTCAATTCAGTCAATTCATATGCCCACAGTTCCCAGTTACACACTTCATACAGTTACAGAGTCTGATTAACCAAGGTGTCCAATCCCAAGGTGATATATATTGTGACTTAAATGCATATGCCTTATTGCTGAATTTAATTCAGATATTGAGAGATAACATTGAAAGGGTAAACAAAGGAGTATTTGGTATTTTTGAAATAACAAGCAGTAAAATACAAACTAGGCAACAATACTCGTGGATGATTTTAAAATATGTTTATAATAGACTTAATATAAGTTGTGACTATGCCTGGCATGCTGGCCACCTGGAACATGACGGAGAGTAGAGTATTAAGGAGTTTTTATGTACTCATGGAAAAAAATTGAGAATGATGATGAGAAGGAGTAATTCATAGTTTTCCATGATACTAAATTTATAGTTGGCCTTCAAATAAGCAGCATTAATTAAAAACATTACCATGGAAACGATTTGAAGTGAAATTGTGAAGTCCTTATGCAAACAGCAACAATTCAGTAAGTGTTAAAGAGTGCAATAACTGAAATCAGTCCAAAAACTATTTTCACTAGATATACATTAATAAAATTTAAATATACTGTATAAAGAAAGTAGTGTTTTCACAAATATTCAGTGTTCACTTTTACTGTGTCAGGCATTGAGGCTATTTAGGGCTATAAAATGAAATGCAGCATCTAACATATAGGAAATTGAAGGTAAAAGGTAAAGTTCAATGTGTATGCATAAGTAAAAAAAAAGTACAGTTTAATATAAAAAAATTACAGCATAATACAATATCTTATAGCCAAAGTTGCATACATAATGCCAAAGTAAATTAGAGAAACAGGTAACTACCTTTGGAGAAGAGGTGAACTTCATAGAGAGGGTGAGATACATCTATATCTGCTGTGAACTGTGAAATTGCAGAAGGAAGAAAAGGCATTTTAGACAAAAGAATACCATGTGCAAAGTTGTAATACTTCTCTGGACTACAATAAATTTTTTGACATATATGAAACAGTATAAGATATTACTAATTTGATGTAGAACAGATAGGTAAATAAAACAGACTGATAAATACCTGAATATTATGTTTGCTGCACCTATATGATCATTATGACATTGCTATAGTACTCACTCTATACTTGTTACTACTTCATAGAGACTTTAGATAATAAAATAAGCGAACCTACTTCTCATTATTATCTAATTGGATTATCTAATATTGGACTATTCTAACTAAGCCCAAATCGTCTTTCAATTCAATCGAAATTTTAAAAACTATGTAGTCAATGAATACTAAAAATACTGTGTAAATTTCATGCTGCTACTGGAGTTTTACTAAATATTCGTAATCATTTTCCTTTTCTATAGTCAATACAGTCTCTTAACATGCACATATACCTTCAAACACGTATATTTTGTCAACAATTTGAATCACAGCACCAATGGCTAAAATGACAGTCTAAGTACTTATTTTACTGACATATATCATATTTAAAAACTCTACAGCAACTGGCCATGAGATTCACGTAAAAAGCATGATTCTGTTTATTTTGCTGGCATTAAATTTAAGTCAAACACAGCAAGTTTTCTTAACAGCATAGCAAGTGTTTCTTCAAATGTGGATTTCAATGTTATTTATTAATAGTACAGTGATTCTCTCTTGTAGGTCACAGGAAACCATTAGAAACTTGAAATTTGTCCTATTGTTTCTAAGGCCCTTCAAGTCACCCAACATAAAACTGAACCCTCATGGAAACCCAGTAATGAGAATTTAAGTGGAAATCTTCTTTTCAGAACACCTGGATTCTATTGGAATTCATCCAACAATGTTTCCTATAAGCTGCATTTGAAAAATTAGTTATCCTAGAGAGCAGAAGAGAAAGAAATGTAGTAATCTTTTTGGAGACAATAAACACATATCTTCATGTCAAGGAAATAATGTTACCAAGTAGTTTTAATATGAATCCATAGATCTTAGATATAGTGACCCTTAAAAGCCAGTAATTAGCAAGATGGGAATGATTATGGTGGGCATATGTGGATGAAAAAGAGGACTCATGTTGAATAGAAAACTTACTGAATTAAATAACAGAACACAGTTAAAACTCCAAATAAGTTTTTCTGTTTGATTTCCAATAAATTTATGACTCACTTGAGGTTCCTTTCAGATAGCGGATACCACTGCTGTATACAGTATATTTCCAGTATCTTTGAAGAAGTAAATGGCTTTTCTAGCTATCTCCTTAACTACCTTATAGTGAGTGACAAGAAGAAGATGCAGTGATATCAAGAAGCACAGATATGAAGTTTATCTATATTTTATATAAAAAAAGAGTTAGAACATATGATATGACAGGACTTGAAATTGGACCTGAATTCCCCTTTGTTTTAGTTGGTGAGAGTAAGACTTCAGTAACGTGGTATGTATGAGGAGTCTGGTGTACCTTCTCACTAATCAAACAACCATTTTAATTGGTTAAAAATATAAAAGAAAGAAAGCACAATCATTTAATGTAATCTTGAAATTGTTCTAAAGTCATACAAGCATACAGAAAAATGTTGATTCAAGAAAATTTACTAAATCTTGATAAGAACTGAAAGTTGGTAGCATTTGAACTGTTACTGCCCTTTTTGCCCCCCATTTCTAAGCTCTGTGTAACAGAAGACTTAAACTGGGTTCATGTAGACAAAAACAGAACTCGTTTTGCCTCAAATTCCTTGACTAGAGCTATACTTCGCCTTTGGAGAAGCAGGCCACAAGTAGCTTTCATTCCTTTTACTTACAGTTTGTTATGTCAGACTCTCTATTCCAGATAGCTCCACTCCAGTTGAAAGGAATGGAGCTCCCTTCTCTAACACAGCTCCCACTCATAGGGCAAAAGCTCAAACCTGTGCTGAATATTGGTCCCTGATCATCCTTGCTCAGATAGCTCATAGGGTGGAGGTTGTATACTAGTAGAGGTAAACTCAGAAGACTAAAGCCTGAAATCTCCTGAGTACCCCATTCATGAAAAAGAAGTACGCTTCTGAGTAAAGCGTGTTGTTCTTCCTTACCCCAGCTCTGGTGCAGTGATGCAGAGATTCAGCCTAGGAGAAGAGGCAGACAGGAAGAACAGAGAGATCTGCAGTTCTACTGAAGAGAAATGATATTATTGAAACAGACCCTAAGGAAGTACATGCCTAAGGATATTGTCAAAAGCAATGAAGGTCTAGGTGGTGAACAATAAAGAGAAGGCTGCCAGGTCCATAATATTTGTAGAAACAAGCCAAGCAGTTGGCCAGCTAGAAGTTTAACTGAGAGACCTAGGGAAAGAGATAGCTACAATGAGCCCTTCTGGGATCAGAGCAAATGACAAGCCCCAGAATGAGAAGCTTTATATCTAGAATTACTGTAATATATTATTAAAAATGTCCAATTTTCAACAACAAAAGAAAAAAACCTATGATATATAGAAAGAAATTGGAAAGCATGACACATTAAGAGAAGAAAAAAATTAGGCAGTAAAAATAGCCTTTGGGGAGTCCATTTGTTAGACTTAAAAAACAAAGTCTTTTAAGTAACTTTCATAGGTAAGCTCAATGAACTAAAGGAAACAACTTATAAAGATTATAGAAAGATATCATGATAACGTTTTATCAAAGAAAATGTATCATTAATAAATTAACATTAAAACATTCTGAAATTGAAAACTTTAACAAGTGAAATGAAAAATTAACTAGAGGGAGAAAAAGTAGACTTCAGCTGGCAGAAGAAAGAATCATTGAATTTGACTATAGATCAATAGAGATAATACAGTACAAAAAATAGATTTAAAAAATTAAGAAAAAATGTGAAGAGCCTCAGAGAATTATGGGATGACATAAACATAGCAACATGTGCATAATGAGAATAACAGAAATGAAAAAAGAGAAAAAAATCAAAAACATAATGGCTAAAACATTTCAAAATTGATTAAAATAAACATTAAACCATATAGTCAGAAATTAAGCAAGCTCCAATCTGAATTGGTTAAACTCAAAGCTATTCACAACTACACCCAATATAGTCATAATCAAAATGTTGGACAATGAAGATGAAAAAAAGATCTTCAAAGCAGTAGAAAAAAAGAATGACTTATCACATCTGAGGAAATCCTAATAATAGAAGAGCTGATTTTTCATCAGAAACAATGAAGGCTAGAAGGTAGTTGTAAGACATATGCTAATTTGAACATGGAAGAAGAGAAGGAATATCAGCCATAAACTGGAAGAGACATTTTTTATGAATGTATTTAATACATGCCCAAATAACAAAAACTAAGAGAATTTGTTTCCAGCAGACTCATCTTAGAAGAAATATTAAATTTCTTCAGGGTGAAAGCAAATGATACCAGACAGTACTTTGAATTCATGTGAAAAAGTACTGAAAAGTTGTTATGTAGAAACTTATAAACTACACATTAATTTGCATACTTCTCTTTTCTTCTCTTAGTTGTTTTTAAGAAAAAAAGCAATTCCTTTAAATGATGTAATGAAATGTGGAGTCTGTAATATATAGAAATGCAATATGTTTGAAAACAATAACACAAAGAAGGCAAGTGGGAACAAAGCATTATTGTAATGAAATGACATTAGAAAGTATCTACAGAAGAAATGAACAAGAAAGGGTAAATAAAAAAGTTAATATAATAAACTCTATAAATGTGTTATTGATCTTATTTCAGCTTCTTTAAGAGACATAAGATCATATAAAGTAATAATTATAGTGTACTTTTAGATTTTCTTTTTTACTTTTGGGATTTTAATGTGTATAAATGCAATGTGTATAGCAATAGTAGCACAAAAAGGAAAGAACTATATAGAAGTAAAATTTTTATATCTCTCTGAAATTGAAGTAGTATAAAGACAAAGTGTTGGTTGGAATGCAATTATTTCAGCTACTGTAGAAAGCATTTTGGATATGTCTTAGAGAACTTAAAACAGAACTACCATTTGACACAAGAATCCCATTACTGGATATGTACCCAAAAGAAAATAAATCTTTCTACCAAAAAGATACATTCACTTGTAAGTTCATCACAGCACCATTTACAATATCAAACACATGGTATCAATTTAGATGTGCATCAATAGTGGACTGTATAAAGAAAATGTGGTGTGTATACATCATAGAATACTATGTCACCATAGAAAAAAACAAAAGCACATCATCTGCAGCGGTGTGGATACACCTGGAGGTCGTTATCCTAAGCATGTTAACACATGAGCAGAAAACCAAATACCACATATTTATCACATAACTAGGAGCTAAACATTGAATACACAAAGATATAACAGATGCTGGAGTCTACCAGAGGAGAGAGGGAAACAGGGAATATGAGACTGGAATATCACCTATTAGGTACTATGCTCACTACCCGAGTAATGGAATCATTCATACCCCATACCTCAATGTCACACAACTTATCCATAAGACCAACTTGCACATGTATCCCCTGAACCTAAAATAAAAGTTGAAACAAGAGTAGATAAAGCAGCCTGTTAAGATGAACATTATAAACCACAGAGAAACTTCCAAGAAATTAACTAAAAAATGCTGCTATTAATAGAAACAAAGTAAATAAAATATTATAATTGAAAGTATCACCTAATGCAACAGAAAGAGAAACAGTTGAATGAAAATCCATCAGACAAAATGAAAATGGCAGTGATAAATCCAACCATATAAAGAATAAAATTAACCACTTAAAAGACAGATATTGTCAGACTTATTAAAATATCAGGACCCAAATATATGCTATCTATAAAAGACACTTTAGATTTAAACATATGCATAAATTGAAGTAAAGGGTGGAAAAATGTATACCATATAAACTGCAACCATAAGAGAATTGGTGTGACTATAATATCAAACAGAATTTATTTCGAAAAAAAAAATGTTTCTAGAGATAAAGAGAAATACATTACAAAGATAAAAGGATTGATTCTTCCAGAAAACATTACAATTATAAATACAGTTATCAACAGAGACCCACAATACATGAAGCAAAAGCTGACAGAATTGAAGGGAGAAATAGATACTTCAACAGTAAGAGTTGAAAACTCCAATATTTGTTTTTTCACCATTGGATAGAAAGACAAGACAGAAAATAAAATGCATTTAGAAAACTCTATCTAAACCACCTAGTCCTGACAAGCATTTTTAGAATACTTTACTCAACAATTGCAGGATACCTGTCTTTTTCATGCACAAACAAAACAATCTCCAAAATAGACAATATACCAGGCTATAAGACAAGCCTTAATATATTTTAAAACATTTCAATCATATGAAGTATGTTCACTTAACACAGGAATTAAATTATACATTAATAATATGAGGCAATTTCAGTAATTCACAGATGTGTGGAAATTAAATAACATTGTCATAAATAACCAATGATTAAATAATATATCATAAAAGAAAAAATAGTTTTGAGAGAAATGAAAATAAAAACACTACAAAGCAAAGCTTAAAGTATAGAGAGAAAGCTGTTCTGAGCTGGAAATTTAAAGCTGCAAGTTCCTATATTTTAAAAGAATTAAAAATCAAATAATAACCTACTTTTTTACCTTAACTATCTGGAAAAATAGAATTTCCACTAGAGTGGAAACAGAAGAAATGGAGAATAGAAAAGGGATAAAATCAATAAAACAAAAAGTTGGTTCCTTTAAGAGATTGGCAAAATTAACAAATTTCTGGCTAGAGTGATGAAGAAAAGTGGGAAGCCTAAAATTATTAAAATCAGATATAAAAGAGAGAACACCACTGCCAACAACACAAAAATAAATAGAATTGTAAGGAAATATTATCAGCAACTGTATGTCAACAAATGAGATATTTCTAAAAAGATAGAAATTACTGAAACCAGTGCAAGAATAAAGGAAAACTATGAATAGCTCTATAACAAGTAAAAAAATGAATTAGTAGTTTTAAAACTTCCCACAAAGAAAATCCTAGGATGACATGGTTTTATTGGTAAATATTGCTAAACATTTAAAAGGAAATAGTATTCTTTGGGAGGAGGAGGTAGGAGGATTGCTAGAGGCCAGGAGTTTGAGACTAGCTTGGGCAACATAACAAGACTCCACCTTTACAAAAAAAAAAGAAAGAAAGAAAAAAGAAATTGTACTAATCCTCTTCAAACTATTCCAAAACCATAAAGGAGGAAGAAACACTTCTCTGCTAATTTGATGAGGTCAGTATTTCCTTGACAAATAAACCAGATAAAGACATTGCAATAAATTGCAGATCAATATATTTTATGAATATAGATGTAAAAATTCTCAATAGTATACTAGCAAGCCAAATTCAGTGACATATAGAAAGAATTATATATCACAACCAAGTGGGATTTATCATAGAAATTCAAGGTTGGTTTAAAATCCCAAACCTAATTAATATAGTGTACCATATTAATAGAAAATAGAACAAAAAACACTGATCATTCAATATCATTTGGCAAAATCCAGCACTCTTTTTATGATAGAACACTCAACAAACTAGATAAAGAAGGAAACTTTATCAATGTAATAAAACAGCATCCAAAACACTGAGTAAAACTGCTTATTAGTCTTACTAAAGACTGCTTTCCTCCTAAGATCAGGAGCAAGATAAAGATTTCCATTCTCACTTTTATTGCACATTGTACTATAAATTCTAGCCAATACAATTAGAAGAAAAAATGAGATAAAATATGTCTGGGTTGGAAAAAAAGAAAAAAATAATCTCTCTTATTGGAAATGACGATCTTTTATATAGAAAATCTTAAGAAATCTAAGTAACTGTTAGGAAACATACACAATTTCAGCAAGATTGAAGGATATCAGACCAAATACATTTACATACATTAGCAATGAGAAATTCAAAAACAGAATTAAGATAATATTCCATTTAAAATAGCATATAAAACTGAAATATTAGGAGTAAATTTAAAACAACTAAATAATTGTATATGGAGAACTACAAAATATTATTGAAAGACATTAAAGAAGGTTCAAAATAAGAAAAGACTTTCCATGTTCATGGATTGGAAAATTAAAGTTAAAATTGCAATTTGAATTGAAAATAAATTGAAATTTATCTGCAGATTTAATATAATCTTTATTAAAATTTCTGATGGATTTTTATGCAGAAATTTATGAACGAATCTCAAAATACTTATAGAATGAAAAAGATCCAGAATAGCCAAAAATCAATCTTGAAAATAATGAAGTCATAGAATTTATACTACCCAATTTCAAAACATTCTAACAGCAATGGCAATTAAGAGTAATACACACATAAATCAATAAGATATAACTGAGAATCCAGAAATAAATTATTGTTTTAGAGTCAATTATAAATGAGGAAAGAATAGTCTATTCTTTGTAAAATGTAAATTTAAATGAGAAAGAATAGTCTTTTCAATAAATGGTGACGTGAAAACTGGGTATCAACATGCATAACTATGATTTGGATAACTCTCTCAACCCATACACATAAATTAACTTACAAATAACTTATAAAATTATTTTTTATTGTTACACTTTAAGTTCTGTGATACATGTGCAGAATGTGCAGGTTTGTTACACTGGCATACACGTGCCATGGTGGTTTGCTGCATCCATCAACCCATCATCTACATTAGGTATTTCTCCTAATGCTATCCTTCCCATAACCCCTCATCCACTGACAGACACCAGCGTGTGATGTTCCCCTCCCTGTGTCCATGTGTTCTCATTGTTCAACTCTCACTTATGAGTGAGAACATATGCTGTTTGGTTTTCTGTTCTTGTGTTAGTTTGCTGAGAATGATAGTTTTCTGCTTCATCCATGTCCCTGCAAAGGACATGAACTCATCCTTTTTATCGGCAATATAAAGAAATGATGTAGTGACATGGATGAACCTTGGAAACGTTATGCTAAGTAAAAGAAACTAGACACATATTGAATATGGATACATTTATATAATTATATGCATTTATATAACAAGTAAATGTATAGAGACAGAAAGTAGAGTAGTGGTTACCCAGGGTTTGAGGAGGAAGAGGTGAGAACAGAAGTGGGGAATATAAATGAATATAAAGTTTTCTTTAGGAGAGGTGAAATATTCTAAATTTAGATTGTGTTGATGGGTGCACAACTATGTGAATAAACTGAAACCACTCAAATGTACACGTAAATGGATGAATTGCATGGTATCTGGGAATTATATTTCAATAAATTTGTTAAAAAGGGGAGAAATTGTGGCTATCAATTTGCTGTAACCATAAAGAAACTATAAATCAGAAAAATTATAAATAGGAAGTTAACCTCCTTTTCTTAAGAATCATCCAAGTGACTACTGCTGCTCTGGTATCTGGTTTACCCTGACAGAACATCTAACCTTGTGTAGGATTTCTCCCACATCAGCAAATTTTCCAGCTTCCCAGAAACCAACAGAATCACGACATAACAATTCTGTCAGTTCTGACACTGTGTACCTGGAATTAGTAGCAGATCCCATAAATTTAGAGCTCAGTATCACAAAACTGCCCCTCTTCAGGTGCCAATCACAAGTCCCAGGTTGCCACCTGTACTACTAAACAACTCGGCATAAATCAAGTTTCCTATGACTCTTTTTTTTAAATTTTGCATTTGATAATTTGCTAGAACAGCTTACAGAGCTTAGGGAAACACATGTACTCATTCATTACATAATAAAGGAAGTGAAAAAGGATACTGATGTACAGCCAGATGAAGAGATCAATAGGGTGAGGTCCTGACAGTTTCTGAGCTTAGGAGCTTCTTTTCTCTTGGAATTGGGATGTGTCCACCCTTCCCTACCACCCCCACCAAACATGTAGGAGTGTCCAACAATCTGGAAGCTCTCGGAACCCTGTTTTTAAGGAATTTTTATGGAGGCTGAATCACATAGGCATGATCAATTATTAATTAAATCTCCAGCTTCTCTCCCCTCGCTGGAGGATGGGAGTGGGCTGGAACTGAAAGCTCCAAGCTTCTAATCGTGACTTAGTCTTTCGTTTGACCAGCACCCATTTGGGAACACATCGTGAGTTGCCTCATTAAAACAAAAGATGCTCCAATCATCCAGGAAATTCCAAGGGATCAGGAGCTCTGTGTCAGATTGTACTATCATTTAGGAGATTACGGGAAATTGCAAAGGTCATAGGAGCTCTATGTCAAGCACTGGGGTCAAAGACTAAGCATGCTAATAAAAAATTCTTCTAGAATCCCTATTTATAAGGATTTTGGGAGCTATGTCAGGAATCAGGGGCAAAGACCAATATGTACATATTTCTTATTATTTCACAAATAACAAGGCCAAGAAAAGAAATATATTTAATGGTTGCATTCATGGTGCAATTGCTTTACATATACCATCTTATTCAATGTTTATTTTCAAGAAAATCATATGAAGTTAATATTATTCTCATTCTACAGATGAGAAAAATGAATACATAGAAATGTTAAATAGCTTGCCCAAGGTTTAAGACAGTATAATCAGAGCTGGGTGTCAAATTCAGCAAACAACATTTATATGTACTGGCAAAATTCTAAGTTATTTACCTATGTCACCTCACTGTTACTTTCCCTGACTTATTGATAAGGGCATTATTATAGTCTCAATTTTAACAGTGAACAAACTAAGACAGAGGAAGTTTAAGATACTCATCCAAATGATAGGGGATGCAATTTGGATTGAAATATTAGTACTATTTTTCCTTTGATTTAAAACTTGATCATTGATATATTATATATATATTTTAATTGTACTTTATGTTCTGGGGTACATGTGCAGATCATGCAGGATTGTTGCATAGGTACATACATGGCAATGTGGTTTGCTGCCTCCATCCCCCCATCACCTATATCTGGCATTTCTCCCATGTTATCCCTCCCTAAACTCCCTACCCCCTGCTGTCCCTCCCCTAGTCCCTCCCAACAGACCCCACTGTAAGATGCTCCCCTTCCTGTGTCTATGTGTTCTCATTGCTCAACACCCACCTATGAGTGAGAACATGTGGTGTTTGATTTTCTGTTCTTGAGTCAGTTTGCTGAGAATGATGGTTTCCAGATTCATCCATGTCTCTACAAAGGACACACACTCATTGTTTTTTATGGCTGCATAGTATTCCATGGTGTATATGTGCCACATTTTCCTTGTCCAGTCTGTCATTGATGGGCATTTGGGTTGGTTCCAGGTCTTTGCTATTGTAAACAGTGCCGCAGTGAACATACATGTGCATGTGTCTTCATAATAGAACAATTTATAATCCTTTGGGTATATACCCAGTAATGGGATTGCTGGGTCAAATGGAATTTCTATTTCTAGGTCCTTGAGGAATCACCACATTGTCCTCCACAATGACTGAACTAATACATACTCCACCAACAGTGTAAAACTGTTCCTGTTTCTCCACATCTTCTCTAGCATCTCTTGTGTCCAGATTTATTAATGATCGCCATTCTAACTGGTGTGAGATGGTATCTCAATGTGGTTTTGATTTGCATTTCTCTAATGACCAGGGTGATGATCATTTTTTCATATGTTTGTTGGATTCATACAGGTCTTCTTTTGAAAAGTGTCTGCTCGTGTCCTTTGCCCACTTTTGAATGGGTTTGTTTGCTTTTTTCTTGTAAATCTGTTTTAGTTCTTTGTAGATTACCCCTTTGTCACATGGGTAGATTGCAAGAATTTTTGTCCATTCTGTTGGTTGCCGGTTCACTCTAATGATTGTTTCTTTTGTTGTACAGAAGCTCTGAAGTTTAATTAGATCCCATTTGTCTATTTTGGCTTCTGTTGCCAATGCTTTTGGTGTTTTAGTCATGAAGTCCTTGCCTATGCCTATGTCCTGAATGATTTTGCCTAGGATTTCTTCTAGGGTTTTTATGGTGTTAGGTCGTATGTTTAAGTCTTTAATCCATCTGGAGTTAATTTTAGTGTAAGGTGTCAGGAAGGGGTCCAGTTTCTGCTTTCTGCACATGGCTAGACAGTTTTCCCAACACCATTTATTAATCAGGCAATCCTTTCCCCATTGCTTGTTTTCATCAGGTTTGTCAAACATCAGATGGTTGTCGATGTGTGGCGTTGCCTCTGAGGCCTCTATTCTGTTCCATTGGTCCATATCTCTGTTTTGGTACCAGTACCATGCTGTTTTGATTACTGTAGCCTTGTTTTTTAACAGATGAAAAATGGAGACACAGAATGGTGATTCCACTTGCCTAATATTGTACAACTAATTAAAGATGGAATGGAACCAAGGATTCCTATTTCTGAGCCCAGAATGCTTTCTATTACCCTGTCTGTATTTTGTTATATCTCCTAGTATAGAAAACTTAAAAACAAATATTCATCAGTTGGTTTTCATAGTTTATTGTATTTTTGCTTTCTAGGAATGACAGTAAATATTAATAAAAATATTAATAACAATATAAATAACAATATTAGTGCCATGTTAACTGCTTTTTCTTCTTGAGAAAAAAGGCTTATACAGATTCTTCTTACAAATCATGTTTAAAATTAGATTTCATTGTTCAATTAGCAGTTGTATTCTCCCAAGCCAAAGTATTTTACTTTAATGTACTCATATAATAATTTCAATATTAACACAAACATAGCCACATTTTCAGAATAAGATTCTATATCTAATGTTAATAACATCACCAATTTACTAAGTGACAACATTGTTGTAGGCATTTAGTACATATTATTTCATACTCACAAATAAATCACTACTATTCTCTTTTATTTTACAAAAGAGAAAACTATTCTTATAATTTACTGTTAGCATTTCCATCTTTGTGTATTTAAATTCTTTAAAGATGTTTTTCATTAGGATTTATTACTTTTGAAACTTGTTCTCAGGGAAATTTTTTTTAAATTATGAAAGTTGTACTTCCAATCTGTTTCCTGAGTACTCAGAGAAAAACTCAGCAAGTAGCCACCTGCAGGGTATGTCATGGGCTGTTTTAGATAATTTAGTTATGAGGTTAGCTGTCCTTTCAGAAATTGCATTTTAACTTATTCAAGGCACTATTATATATTAAAAGGCAACAATTTAATGTTCTTGATGGTTAATGAGATAATTTTCATTTTATTATGGCAGATGGTTTTACCGAACCTCTTCCCACTGCTCTTTTTAAAATGAGGGAGTTAAGTAGAAGAAAATGGAGCTTAATGTAACTATGGCTATTTATTTAGTAATCAGATGTTCCAGATGGAAAATATTTAATCTTGCAATTGAAATCTTTTAGTGCTTATTAATTTAAGTCATACCAACCTTCAGTTTTGTACTAGCCTAGAGCTTAAATCAGACAAACCTTGTAAAGTGTGGTTCTCCTATCCTAATTACCTTTCTCATGATCTCTGTTCTCACCTGTCTTGATTTTTTTCCATTTGTGAGATGAACAATTTGAGCTAAATGTCTAACGGAGTCTCTAGCAGTGTGCTGCCATATCACCTTTACTTTTTCAGACAGCTCCAGAACTGCTGCTTTACTCTTTTACTGTCTTCACAGTTAAGCGTAAAGCTTTTGGAAGTACTTAATAACTCCATCTTCTCTGTACTACATTGTATTTCAGTGATTTGGACACATTTTTGGATTGGCATGTGCTTTACCCTTAGATTCTAAGCTGATTCTGAGTGATCCATTGTACAAAGGAACAATGCGTTAGTACAGTTGTTAATGAGTTTGGAGGTATTAACTTTTTTGGGTAGATTAGCCTTTTGTCTGTAATATAAATTACAAATAATTTTTCCCAGTTTGTCATTTGTCTTTTAGTTTGCAGGCTTTTCATTTTGTTTTGTTGCTATGCAGAAGTTGATTTTTTTTTTTTTTTGAGGCAGAGTCTCGCTCTGTTGCCCAGGCTGAAGTACAGTGGTGTAATCTTGGCTCACTGCAACCTCTACCTCCTGAGTTCAAGCGATTCTCCTGCCTCAGCCTCCCAAGTGGCTGGGATTACAGACGTTCACCACTACACCCACCTAATTCTTGTATTTTTAGCAGAGATCAGGTTTTACCATGTTGGCCAGGCTAGTCTTGAACCCCTGACCTCAGGTGATCTGCCCATCTCGGCCTCCCAAAGTGCTGAGATTACAGGCGTGAGTGACCTTGCCTGGCCAGAAGTTGATTTTTATGTAGTCAACTTCATCATTCTTTTCTACCAAGGCTTCTGGATTTTCAGTCATGGTGTTCCTCTTTCTGAAATTATGAAGAAATTTGCCCTTGTAGTTTTCTTCTAGTACTTTTTTGGATTCATTTTTGTATATAAATCTTTATTAGGAATTTATTCTGATGTGTAAGCTGAGCTACAGATCCAATGTAATTTTCTTCCATATGGCTACTTAGTGTCCTAGTATCATTTTTTAAGAATAGTTTATCTTTTTATTGATTTGAGATGCCACCTTTGTCATGTCCTAAAGTTTTCAAGGTATCTAAATCTGTTTCAGGACTTTTGTTCTCTCCTATTAGTTTGTCTGTTTATGCATCAATAACACATTGCTTTTAATTTCTGAGATTTTATATGTTTTAATGTCTTTATGACCCATTCTCCTTTTCAGAGTTTATGGGTTTTATTCTTTTTCCTTTTTTTTTTTTTTTTTTTTTTTTTTGAGCCAGGGTCTCACTCCATCATCCAGGCTGGAATGCAGTGGTGTAATCACAGCTCACTGCAGCAGCCTTGACCTCCTCAGGCTCAGGTAATCTTCCCACCTCAACCTCCTGAGTAGCTGGGATTACAGGCACACACCACCAAGCCTGGCTAATTATTTTATATTTTGTAGAGATGAGGTCTCACTGCGTTGCTGAGGCTGGTCTTGAACTCGTGGGCTCAAGCAATTCACCCACTTCAGCTTCCCCAAGTTCTAGAATTACAGGTGTGAGCTACCGTGCCTAGCCTGGCTTTTCTTTCTTACAGTTTTCCATATGAATACTAGAATAACGTTATGTAATTTTAAAAAAAAACAGATTTTGTTTTTATTAAGATTGTGTCCAACTTATGAATTAATTAGAGGAGAATTGACATCTTTATGATGTTGTATTCCTAAGAATATGGTATGACTTTTTATATGTTCCAGTATTTTTTGTACCCTTTAGAAATGTTTTAAAGTATTCTTTATATGTGTTTTACACATTTGTTGTTAAATTTATTTGTTTTTGTTGCTATTATTTATTGGGGCCTTTTTCTCATATCTCTAACTGCTTTATATAAAACTACTGATTTTTGGCTGGGCACAGTGGCCCATGCCTGTAATCCCAATACTTTGGGAGGCCAAGGCGAGCGGATCACAAGGTCAAGAGATGGAAACTATCCTGGCCAACATGGTGAAACCCCGTCTCCACTAAAAATACAAAAAAATTAGCTGGGTGTGGTGGTGCATGCCTGTAGTCCCAGCTACTCGGGAGACTGAGGCAGGAGAATTGCTTAAACCTGGGAGGCAGACATTGCAGTGAGCCGAGATCATGCCACTGCACTACTGCCTGGGCGACAGTGCAAGACTCTGTTTCAAAAATTTATATATTTATAAAATAATATATAAAAATATATAAAAATCAATATATTGATTTTTATATGTATTTTATATTCTACCACCTTACTGAATTATTGTTTTTCTTTGTCTCATGTACTTTGCCTATTTTTTAAATTGTTCTTGGTTTGTGGTTTTAATCTATTTTATGAACATTATATTGTTATTAATCTTTATCACGTATTTTATGTTTTTTCCAGTTTGTTGTCATTATTATTAATGTTATACACCTGAGATTCTTGAAGAGATGACCCATTCTTCCTCATTACTATAAGATAAACTTTTTTTGTTTTCTGATTATTTACACTGCTAATTATTTATTATGGGCCTTTGTTTACAATATATGCTGAAGTGCTAACTTTTCATCAGACCCATCCAAGTCTGTTCATGTATTCACTCAGTTATATACTCATTATATAATACACTCAGTTAAACACTCAGTTATATATTCAACACGTACTGATTGTCTGCTATGTGCCCGGCATGATTTTAGTTGCTGAGGATGGATAGGGGACACTTATTTAGCTTTTGTTTTATTTGTGCCTTACTTTGTAGGAGTTCCACTATATAGAAGAAGATCTTTATCGAACAAAGAACACATTGCAAAGCAGAATTAAAGATCGAGAAGAAGAAATTCAAAAACTCAGGAATCAGGTATGAATCACTATTCACAACTTGTGAGAAGATGCCACCAAAAAGCTACATTTTTTTTTAAAAAAAGGATACAGTTAAGACCTTTCCCATGTTTTCACCTGAGTTCTGTTGTAACAGTGGTGACATAAGTTACTTTCAACCTGGTGTAGAAATTTCATCTAATACCATTTGAGTCTACATTTCCTCTGTTCTATGATTTGCTTCTTATGGAAGTATCTTGTAGCCAAAGTCACCATGTAGATGAGAATTACCCTGAAATTTCAGACCTTTTGATGTCAGTGTGGTTGTGCTGATTGCCAGTTTCATATAATTGTGGTTTCAGTTTCCTAAGAAAAATCTAATGACAGGTCTTCCTATTAATGATTGATCAGTCTTTCATAAAGTCACCAAGATCTTTTTTTAACCTTGAAAATGTAAAACATACAGAAAACAATCACACTCATGTGCCTACCACCCAGATTTACCAAAGCCTTTATCATTAACTGATAGACTCATGCATTCACGTTCCCTGTAATTGTAGTTGTCCTTTCCTTCTTTATATTTAGATGATTGACTTAATAGACTATTAATCATTTAAATAATTTACATAAAGATTTATTCTTCATTTTTTAGTTAATGACTTAGTTTGAACTATGAAAAGTCAAATAATTTTGGTTTTTTAAGTTTCCAGACTTGTAAACCAGTAGTCCATAATTTTAAATGTTTTGAAATATTTTGTCTTAATTTTATAAGAATTGAGAACAGCTCACTGATTTGAGCATTCCCTTCTCCTTCCCTTGCCTATTTATGAAATACTTATAAATGGTAACATGATGTGTTAGCAGAAAGTCAAAGAAAAGAAGGAGCAAAAACCACCAATTGGTTTAATCCTTAAACATTTCTATATTTACTAATTATTTATTGAGTATCTACTGTGTCTGAAGTATTGCACCATTTTTGTTAATCAAAACTTAGACCAGGTGAGGTAGTTCATGCTTGAAATCCCAGCACTTTGGGAGATTGAGGCAGGAAGACCTCTCAAACTCAGAAGTTTGAGACCAGCCTGGGCAATATAGTGAGACCTTACAAAAAAATTAGTCAGGCATGGTGGCACACACCTGCAATCTCAGCTACTCAGAGGCTGATGTGGGAAGGATCACTTGAGCCTGGGAGGTCAAGGCTGCAGTGAGCCATGAGTGCACCCCTATACTCCAGCTTGAGTGACAGAGAGAGACCCTGTCTCAAAAAAAAAAAAAATTTATCATAGGGTGGCTCTTGACTGTAGTCCTAACTAGTTGGGAAGCTGAGGCAGGGAGGGAAATCATTTTTGATCAGGAATTCAAGACCAGCCTGGGCAACATAGCAAGACTCTCATCTCTAAAAAAAATTTTTTTAATTTCCTGGGCATGGTGGCACGTACCTGTAAGTCCCAGCTACTTTGGAGGCTAAGACATGAGGATCACTTGAGCCCAGGAGTTTAAGGCTGCAATGAGCTATGATCACCCCACTGTATTGTAGCCTGGGCAACAAAGAGAGACATTGTTTCTTAAAGAAAAAGAATTAACCATAGGAGGAATTCTCTTAAAGGTTTTTCATCAAATTAGAAGAGAGCAAAACCTTTGTCCCATAGAATTAAGTTGACTTCTACAATTTGAAAAGAGATCAGCATCTTAATAAATTGCCAAAAAAAAAAAAAAAAGCACACAGTTGGAGTTAAAATTTATTCTGAATGGACAATAAATAATTATGCTTTTCTTATTACTTTTGGGCTTTCTGCATGTGGGTTAAGAAAAATAGGTTGCCAGTTTGAATATTCTTTTATTTTTCACACCTGTAATCCCAGCACTTTGGAAAGCCAAGGTGTGCACATCACTTGAGGCCAGGAGTTCAAGACCAGCCAGGCCAACGTAGCAAAACCCTGTTTCTACTGAAAATACAAAAAAAGTGAGCTGGGTATGGTGCTGTGCACCTGTAATCCCAGCTACTTGTGAGGCCGAAGCAGGAAAATCACTTAAACCCAGAAGGCAGAGGTTGCAGTGAGCCAAGTTTGTGCCACCGTACTCCAGCCTGGGTCACAGAGCCAGACTCTGTCTAAAAAAAAAAAAAAAAAAAGAATGAAAATTGTTACATGGGAGTAGATGAAAACATACAAAAAATGAACCTTTATTCTTATCCCCTAATTAGACTTGTAAAGTTAGCAAAAATTAATTTGGGATGAAGCTAAGCCTAAGCTATGAAGCTTCTATGAGAAAGTATAGGAGAATCTTTTTGCAATTTTGAGGATGACAAATTTCTTAGAGAAGACATAAAAAGCACTAACTGTAGAAGAAAATGATAAATTGCTATTCATCAAATTAAAATTTTCTTCTTATGAAAAGATACCATTACAGAAATGAAAACAAGTAAGCCACAGACTGGGAGATAATATTTACTCGTCTCTCTATACATCTGATAAAGGATTTATAATCAGAATAAGAACTCTTAATAATAAGATACATAGCCATTTCTTTTAAATAGGTAAAAGACTTGAATAGACCCTTCCAAAAAAAGAAAAAAAGCACACCTTATTTTATTGCACTTTTTATTGCATTTTTAACAAATTGGAAGTTGTGGCAACCCTGCATCAATCAAGTCTGTCCACACCATTTTTCCAACAGCATGTGCTCACTTCGTGTCTGTGTCACATTTTGGTAATTCTCACAATATTTCAGATTTTTTATTATGTCTGTTATGGTGATCTGTGATCAGTGACTTTTTATGTAACTATTGTAATTGTTTTTGGGGCACTACGAACTGCACCCATGTAAGACAGTGAACTTAATCCATAAATGTGTGTGATCTGACAGCTCCATCAACTGGCCATTCCCACATCTCTCTCCCTCTCCTCAGGCCTTCCTATTCTTTGAGACACAGCAATGTTGAATTAGGCAATTAATAAACCTACAGTGACCTCTAAATGTTCAAGTGAAAGGAAGAGTCACATGTCTCTCACATTAAGTCAAAAGCTGGAAATGATTAAGCTTAGTGAGGAAGGCGTGTCAAAAGGCAAGATAGGCTGAAAACTAGGCCTGTTACACCAGTCAGCCAAGTTTTAAATGCGAAGGAAAAGTTCTTGAAGGAAATTAAAAGTGCTGCTCTAGTGAACACATGAATGATAAGAAAGCCAAACAGACTTACTGCTGACAAGGAGAAAGTTTGAGTGGTATGGAAAGGTCAAACCAGCAGCAACATTCCTGTAAGCCAAAGCCTAATCCAGATCAAGGCTCTAACTCTTCAATTCTGTGAAGGCTGAGAAGGTTGAAGAAGCTAAAAAAGAGAAGTTTGAAGCTAGCAGAGGTTGGGTTTATGAGGTATAAGGAAAGAAGCCATCTCCCAAATGTAAAAATGCAAAGTGAAGCAGCAATGAAGAAATTGCTGCAAGTTATCTGGAAGATCTAGCTAAGATCATTGACGAAAATGGCTCCACCGGCCAGGCGTGGTGGCTCACGCCTGTAATCCCAGCACTTTGGGAGGACAAGGCAGACAGATCACGAGGTTCAGAGATTGAGACTATCCTAGCCAACATGGTGAAACCCTGTCTCTACTAAAAATACAAAAATTAGCTGGGCGTGGTGGCATGTGCCTGTAATCCCAGGTACTTGGGAGGCTGAGGCAGGAGAATTGCTTGAACCGAAGAAGCAGAGGTCGCAGTGAGCCGAGATCA
>CAUYLG010063831.1:0-164183 GCA_963573385.1 Cacajao melanocephalus
TTTTTATTATATTGTTTTTCGCTTTCCCTTTCTTTTTTTTTCCAAAACCCAAAAATTTAAAATTATTTTTTTTTTTTTTTTTTTTTTTTTTTTTTTTTTTTTTTTTTTTTTTTTTAGGGCAGAGTCTTGCTCTGTATCCCAGGCTGGAATGTGATGGCACTATCTTGGCTCACTGTAACCTCCATCTCCCAGGCTCAACCAACTCTCATGCCTCAGCCTTTTAAGTAGCTGAGATTACAGGCATGCATCACCATGCCTGGCCAACTTTGTATTTTTAGTAGAGACAGAGTTTCACCATGTTGGCCAGGCTGCTCTCGAACTCTTGACCTCAAGTGATCTGCCTGCCCCAACATCTCAATGCTGGGATTACTGGCATGAGATACCATGTCTGGCCTACACCTCTCTTTAACAAACTAATTTCAGTTCATCTTTCAGGAGTCATCAACTTCCCTGAGATGCCTTCCTGACTTCCTCATGACTGGGCTTAAGGCCTCTTCAATATGCTGGATAACTAGATTTTTACCATCATAGGACCAGTGAGATTGTGTCTAGGCCTAGACCCAGTATGGCCTGGGTCAGAATTGCTGTCCGGTAGATCTCCTGTGTCTCAGTTGGGGCTCAGTAAGCATTGTTGAATGCACGACTAAAGAAGGGATCTGAAGAACATCACAGTGACAAGCTGAGCTAGGTACATCGGTAAGAAGTTTAGAACAGCCTTTAGGGTGGTAGGGGGCTTTCTGCAAGGTCAGGTTTAGACGCATGATCATAGCTGTTGAGACAGCAGTATGGCTTAAGTCCCTGACATCTAAGTCTCTGACCCCTGGATCCACCACTCACTATTTATGTGATTCTGGGTACGTAGCGTAAGTGTTCTATACCCCAATTTTCTCATCTAAGAGATACAAGTGGCACTGTTTTGTAAGAACTAACTGTGTTCATACTAGTGGAACATAGTGGTTGACACACAATAAGCTATAAACAAATCATAGCTATTATTAGTACTGATGTCAGCCAAAAAGGACTCTATTCTCATGGCCTCTAAAAACTGAAAGTGGGAACATACATTTTGTTTTTCATCAATACAGTTATTGACGAACTCCACAAACAACTTGTTCAAGCGGAACCAATCCGATTAGGAAAATTGCAACAAAAAATAGACAACAGATTTCTCCTTCATGCTAGCCTCCAGCTACACAAACACATTTATGATTCTGTAGATATGAATACGTAGTGTGTGCCGTTAGATTTCTCATATGGCACTGAAATACCTGAAGCAGCTGACTGAGGATACAAAGCTGATGATTCAGCAGAACAGCCTCAGCAAAGAGAGATAAGAAGGAATGCTGCCTTCTCTACATCATCACATCCTAAACTTCCTTTGCCCACCTCTATTCCCTCAATTTCCTGGGAGGTGTTAATAAACAAGAGCCGTGACAAACATGGGTGCTTTGGATTGAATATGTCCTTAATAGTCTATCACGGTGTCTTACAGCCTTGCTGCCATTTGCTCATTTTATGGCATCCCAATCTCTACTCTTTTTTTTTTTTTTGCCACTCTAAGGAGGGCAGTCAGGCAACTAGGCTGTCTTTAGGCCCCTCGATCTCAAGAGGTTCAAGTCCCCATGGCTAATATTGGGGAAGAAGGAACTGGAGATGGCCATTGCTGAATGGTAACTAACTACTGAAGCCTGGCTCTCTTGGCAGCCCCATTGTTTCCACGTGCCCTATCGGTCTCTCTCTCTCGGGCTGTAGTTATGGCTAAACAGAAGAATGTCAGCATCAGAAATGCTATGATAGCAAACCTTCCTATTCCCTTAGGCCATAGAAATGAAAAATGGAAGTCATAGTGTTAAAATTTCAAATTAAATTTTATGATGAGTATAACACTACCTACAATACTTTGATGATTACTGCATAGATATATTACATTCATAACCAGCTACACTAAAATTCTCACTAGCAAGAGTAGTTAATTTGTATCATTGCAAATGGATACAAGTTGGGTACTGATTACATTTGAATAATGTAAAGTGTCCCCGTCTTCAGCAACACTATTCTCCTTACTATGTAAAAATAAAACCAAATACCTCCTGAACTTATGGCAGCATCTTGCCCTTCCTCACCTGTCACCACCATAAAATATATATGCATTATATTATATATATTAATATATGTATTATACATATACATATATACAAATACACACACACACACACACACACACACACGCTTATCCCTGCACTGCAAACCCCAACTCACTCAGTCATCACCTCTGATTCCACAAAATGAAAGACTTTGAGTACCCCAGGCATGCCATGCTTATTTGGAGTATCAGAGGCCTGTTCTTGTTACATCTCTTGCAATAATCTTTCCAAATCCCTCTTTTTTTTTTTTCCGGCAGATTCTTGCTCTATCTCACAGACTGGAGTACAATGGCATGATCTTGGCCACACACACACACACGTGAATGTATATATATATATATATATATATATATATATATATATATACATTTTTTTCTTTTTGGACTAAATTTTCATTGGAAAATATTTCCTGGCTTTTATCATCAAATTTTTTTTAGTTGATTTAAAAAGAAAAAAAATACAGAAAAGACCCCCTCCAAAAAGGCCCAGGGTACTGTTAGGGTATCTATCTAATGTGGAGGGTCTTTTTGAGAGGTCTCTTAACGTAAAATATTTTGATAAAAGAAAGAACTTTGCAATATTGAGTCAATATGGGAATACCCTACTTTCTTATCCCATTATGCTATAAATATGGATCTTTGTATAATTTTTGTGTAGAGACTTTTGGCCCTGAATTTAAGATAAATTTCAGTGTAATATTGTTTATAATCAGTAGCTAATATGAAGTCCTTACAGTGTACTAAGTACCAACATAACCACTTATCTATTATCTTACTTATCATCTATGTGTAAAATGTATTCCTTAAAACAAAAACAATGAGGTACATGTTTTTATGATCCTCATCTTATTGATGAAGCAGGAATGGAAAATTGAAGTAAATTCTCCAAGGTCACAGGGCAGGTAAATGACAGAGCCTTGCTGTTGCTCATTTATGCTCATCAGTCTATATTTCCCTACTTTGATTTATAATTTTATTCATTATTATCATTTTAATTTGGAAAATTTATGAAAACTAGCTTGTCAGTATGTCCTACAGACATACGGGAAAGGTAGTTTTTTAGTTAGTACTATATTTTCTAGTACAAAATTTATTTAAGTTACTGAGCCAAATCACAATCTAACCAATAAGTGCAGAAAATGTATCAGTTCACCAAAAATCCTGGTCACTGCTCAATTTCATCACAAAGGAGGATCAAATAGAATTAGGTGCTTTCAACTCACTTTTGATAAACTTCAGCAAATGTGACAGGCTAGTAGAAGACTGCCCTTAACTGCTGTACTACTGAGATAAATATCCTCAGAGAAGTCTTCTTAGCCAATCTGATCTTAGTTTCCTGTCTCCAAAATGAGGATTATGTTTATCAGGGGCAAAGTGTGTGGAGTAGCCTACATTTATTTCAAGAGCATATGCACACATGTACACACATACACACATACCCCCATATGCACACATGTACACACATTCACACATACCCCCATATGTACACCTGTACACACATACACACATACGCCGATATGCACACGTGTACACACATACACACACTCCTTTTCGGTATCTTGCTTTCTGCTGCTTGTGTCCTACCTCATTCCCAAAGAACTATGTGCTGATTGAACTAGCAAATAATTTCCACTAATATTTTGGGAAAGAATTATCCCCAAATATTATTCTCCTGAAGAGAGGCAAACCTAGTTTAACCACTGTAATAGGCACCTCTCTGTACTAAACAATTATATTGTATGTACGATCATTTTTAAATGTTCTCTTGCCAAATGAAAATATTATTTGTTGCAACTCCCACACTGTGTCACTATTTTAAATTTGACAAACAAAATTCAAGTGGTCACATGCAATGAAAGTATTGAACAGGCCAGGCATGGTGGCTCACGCCTGTAATCCCAGCACTTTGGGAGGCCAAGGCGGGCAGATCACAAGGTCAAGAGATCAAGACCATCCTGGCCAACATGGTGAAACCATGTTTCTACTAAATATACAAAAACTACCCGGGCGTGGTGGCACATGCCTGTAGTCCTAGCTACTTGGGAGGCTGAAGCAGGAGAATCACTTGAACCCAGGAGGCAGAGGTTGCAGTGAGACACTGCACTTCAAACTGGCAACGGAGTGAGACTCCATCCCAAAACAAACAAAAAACACAACAAATCAAAGAAGAAAGTATTGAAACAATTCAAGTTTCATTTTACAATCCTGGTGCTATCATTTTTCCACTTATAATTTACTGTTTAAATGTAGGAATATATAGTACTACTAGTTGTGATATGAACTATATCTAAACAGAACTGGAACAATTCCAAAATGTTAAGAGCTTTGCGCAGTGGCAGTATCGTAGCCAATGAGGTTTATCCGAGGCGCGATTATTGCTAATTGAAAACTTAAAGAAAAAAAAAAGAACTTAATTAAAAATATTCTCGAAACAAACACATAGTTTATGAACCAACAGTGTAGTTCAGAATTATCCAAACTAACTCCCATGTAACAAATAGTGCTTAAAATATAAAATGTACTCATCTGAGGCTTACATATAGGTTATTACAATACAACAGTGGCCACAGCCACCAAAAAGAAAGGAAAAAAGGAAGGAAGGAAGGAAGGGAGGGAGGGAGGGAGGGAGGAAAGAAAGAAAACGAAAGAAAGCTTTCTTGGACAGGAATATTTTATCAGTAAGACTGTTTAGAATTGCTATAACATAGAAATAATAAAAAGCAAGTTAATGTTGAATAGTTTTGTGATTTTAAGAAATTTTCTAGAGTATACCTTATTGCTTGTTCCTCGGGCAGACTATTTAAACCACACCCTCTTGGAATGCCGCTTATTATAAAGAAAAGCTATTTGTTGAGTTTCAACTGAAAAAAGTGTGTGAAAGTGATGTATAATTTGTAAATCTGTATAACAATGCAAAGTACTAATTTTTTAAACAATATACTCTGGAAGATTGAAAGGGCCTATTTTAGGAACCAAAGGAATGGTTCTATGTTGACGAAGTTTCAAATGCTTTGGAGGAAGAAGAGGTGTTTGAGAATGAGGCCATGCCTGGCCTCACGGTTTGGCTTAATACCACCAAAGTTACCATGTAGAAAGCCAGGCAAGGAGGTCTGCGATGCAATCAGACACTTACATCACATACCTGAAAACTGAGTGTTCTTTTTGTAATACATTTGAAAAGGCAACTCCAATATGTAATTCCTACTTACATGTGCTTGTTATCCAGGAAACTATAAGCAGCTAAACTTGATGGCTTGTGTTGACAGAGTGTCAGAACTGCAGGCAGAGTTTCCAGAAGAACATGTGGGTGTATAATACACAAGAAATGGAGATGCATCCCTGATTCTGCTTTTAACGCCTGGAAGTTTAAAGTAGCAGTGACTGCAGCTCAACAAAGTTTGTCAGTAGTGACATTGCATAACTATGGAGAAACTATTTTCATACTCTAATTAAACTAACATTTTGGTGGCTTTGGATTTTTAAAATTAGGATTCAGATGAAGTTTGGTAAATTCTATTTAAATTGTTAAGATTCATACTGATATGCCCTCTTATCTAAAAATGACTATGAGTTTACTAATTGTCCACGTGACCCTGAGCAAACCAGTTCTCTTTGGTCCTAGATTTCTTCATTTGTAAAATGAGGGTATTGACTTGACCATCTCTGACACTCCAACGTTATTATTTTTAGATCTATAACCTTATTTACCAAATGGACTAGACAAGATAGTAATTAATGTCTCTTGAATATCTATCTTTCGACAGAGGAATCTGAACTCTGTTGAAACCTGCTTGTCTTAGTTTAAAGACCCATCTTAACTAACCAAAATTAAGCTATAGAAGAAGAGTCTTCCAACAACAAGTGATTTTTAAGGTACTCAAAGACTAGAGATTATTCAAATAAGCTTGCGAATCTCCCACATTTGGAATCTCACTGGGCCTGATCTTGTTTTCATTGCCAATTCCCCATTACTAAAACTATAGAAGCATCTTCCCTCTAGGCCCAAGGACTACTGTAGAAGAAAGAGATGGGCATGTGAGATTTGGCTTTGAGGGATAAAATTAGTTCAAACGCTCCAAGTCAAGGATGGGCAAGCACATGCCTAAACAACTGAAAGATTGAGAAACTTTGCTTCCTGGGCCATTATGTGGCCCCTTTTTATCCATATCAATCACTTTCATGCTTCTCATAGACTTAAAAGATAATTACCAAGAGGATATCAAGATACCTAGTGACAGAGTCTTCTGGCTATCACAGTTCCCAGTTATGGGATTTATACAAATAAATATATAAATTTTTCAGCCACCTTAGGACAAATCAGTGGAGACTGCAAAAACCATTGTGTCACAATAAAATCTCTAAATTCCTTGGCTTAAAAGGTTTTAACAGAATGCTTATGTTTTATATAGCTAATGGCTAGAAGCCTTTAACTGAGTTCAAGATTACAGTAACTCAATGCACTGAACTTATAAGGCAACTTTGTACCCTTGCTTTTTGATTTTTTGCCTTTTATGTCGCTTTAAAGGTTTTACTGGTTGATGAATGCCTGCCACTTCCATTCCCATATGACCTGGAGTGTTTAATTGGCTGTAAGTCTTTTGGCTCTAAGTCCCTTGTCCATAGGGGTTCCACCAATGGACAGGATAGATGTGAGGCAGGTAGCCACACCATCCTGGCAATGATATGGGAAAAAAATAAAGGTTTAGCCGTTAATGCTGGCTCTGGGAAATACTGGCAAAAAGAGAGAAAATGAGAAATTAAAATAAAATCCTAAGCCCCCTAAACCGACTGAGGAGACCTCCTCTTGGTCAAGGGCACCCCAGAGTACTCTTGAAAACTGAGTTCTCAGCCAAGACAAGATAGGAGGTCAGACATGCCTCATTATACACCCTGCCCCTGTCTAACTGCCATTAACCATTCTTCTCTAAGGGCTAAACCGAAACCTGCATGCTGCCCCTCCTTTTTTGCCTGATAAGAGACCATGGAGTGGTCCTGGCCAGTCTATGGAGAACACACAGTAAGAATTTTCAGGTCCTCTTCAAGTTTTGATGACAGAAGGCTGAAAACTCCACCCTCGGTTCAGGCTAATGCTGTCATTTTTTGTACATGGAGTCCACGGGGAGGCTTGAAGCTTAATTGCTCATGTGCATGTTTCTCCTTTCATAAATATTCACAACTCCTCCTATAGTTTATTGAATATGTATATTCAGCCACCCTGCTGAGCATAAATTCCTGTTCCTTTTGCCCATCCCTTAAAGTATTTGTTTCTGGCTTACCAGCTTGTCAGGATAGCTAGGCTGCAGGCTATAACCGTTTATAAGAAATAAAATCTCCTCTGGATGGGCTCAATGGCTCATGCTTGTAATCCCAGGACTTTGGGAGGCTCAGGAAGGTGGATCACCAGGTCAAGAGTTCAAGACCAGCCTGGCCAAGATGGTGAAACCCAGTCTCTACTGAAAATACAAAACTTAGCCGGGCGTGGTGGCAGGTAGCCTGTAATCCCAGCTACTTGGAAGGCTGAGGCAGAGAACTACTTGAACCCAGGAGGTGGAGGTTGCAGTGAGCCAGGATCACACCACTGCGCTCCAGCCTGGGCAACAGAGTGAGACTCTGTCTCAAAAAATAATAATAATAAAATAAAAAATGAACATAAAATCTCCTCTTCTACTTTAAAAACAACCAAAAAATGTAATTCTAATGATTTATGTTTTGTTCTAGGATTATTTTAATCTGTAGTTGCATACATTATGTTCAAGGTGACAACTCTGCCCTAACCCCACGTACCTGTAAGTGAATACAAATAAATCATGACCCTCCAAACATAATGGAATGGAGCTTAGCAGTTATTAAAATTCTAAATCTTCCTAGTACTTCTTCAAATGTAACATAAAAAAAGAGTAATGTGAAAGAGCAGATTTTTTTTTTTTGGCCACAATACCAAAAAAAAGAAAAAAAAAAGGCTTGGTTTCATATGGCCTTGGAGATCTCACTCAATGATGCCGCTTTAAGCTGATATAAAGTGGGTAATTTTCCTTTAATGAGAGATGCTTGTATTTTGTTTCTTGCGTTTGCCATGAATCACCAAACAATTCACAACTGAGTAAAGGAAAATTGTTCTTTACTCCCAGCCATTGTTAAACTCAGAAGTTCTTAAACACAGAAGTTTTAAGGAAGCCACTTGTTCTTTACTTTCTATTAAAATTACTTTTAGTTCTTTATGTGGGGGCATGAGAGGATTTGGAACAATAAATAATTTAATTGACACAGAAGAAAAACAGAGTCTTTCCAAAAAGTCCTTACTAACATCTAACACTCAAGTAGTCTATTATGATGTCAACAGAATCACTAGTTATGCTTTGAGGCTTATAATTTGTTATTTCTCTGACATCTTTTATTCACATGTGAAATCATTTTCCAATGTAAAAAACAAAAACAGAAATGAAACTTAAACACTAAGTTGTACAAAATATACTGAATTAAGCTCAAATAGTTGACAAAAAGTACGTAACTTTCCTTGCCCTGAGTCAAAAATAAATTCTAAAACCTTTTTCATCTTGTTTATAATTTCTGGAGAATAAAAGCGCTGGAGATGTGATTGCAATCATAATGCCGCCCAAACAAACAATGTCAGAAAATCAAATGGTTGAGTGTTATTTCATAATACATTTTTTCTTTGGTGGATGGTCTAAACATTTTTTTCTTTCTGAACTTTACTCAGCATAAAAAGATGTTATGAATAGTTTTCCTAACTCACAGCCATTAAATGCCTCCCTTATCTTTAAAGTTTTATGTGTAACATTTCTAAATTAGGTGAGGCAATTTGACAGCAATATAAAAAAACATTAAGTTTGTGGTTGCTATGAGGTTGTCTAAGTGAGAAGAAGATATTCCTGTCCATGTATTTGAATAATGTTACTGAAACATTATTATTACTCTATTCATATAAGTATGTGCAAACTCTATATGAATAATACAATATTGGAAAAAAAGCATTGCCTTCCATTTTTCCTAAGGCATCTACAATGGTACCATAAGAAAATAACCATGTACCCTGCTCTAAAATCCTTATTTTATTTATCCCCATGATTACTTCATAACTTTTCTTAATCCTCAATATGATTCTGTCTTTGCCAACTTTATTCCCTGCTGTTCATTTCCTACATCATGTTTAATATTTCTGGAAAAGGTAGAACTGGTAAGAATATCCACATACCCTATTATCACCTCTGCCCACCGCTTGCCCCTGACCTTTATGCTCTGACTTTCCCCCATGAAACTTCCCTCTTGATAAAGTGCCCGAGGTCCTCCCTACAGCTTTTACTTTCTCACATGATCCCTGCCCATCCTAAATTTTCAAGGACAATGTTCCAGCGATTTTCCCACTCTTTCTTAGAATCATCAAAAGATGTTTCTCTCTTCTGAGTTATTCCCATTAGTACAAAAACACACTGTATTCACTGATGCTTGTAGCTAACTTTGAAATTTGGGGAAAAAAAATAGATGAACGAATGAACAGAAAAATGAATAGGCATGTGATAAAGCAAATGCAGCAAAGTGTGTAGTATCTAGTTAGCAAGGTTATAAACATCAGTTCCCAAATACATTCAAGTTTTCTGCATTTTTGAAAATTTTTTCATAATAAAATGTTATAAAAAATCTTAATAACATTTTTGCCAACTTAAAAAAATGCCTCATCCACTTCTAACACCCCCCCATTTCTAGTTTCCCATTATTCCCACAAAGCATTGACTTTAATTGTACTTCTTCCCACACATTTTGACTTTAACTGTTCCTCTTCAGTGTAAAAATTTATATCAGGGATGGTATGGAATGTCTTTCCAACTCTTTATGTCTAATTTTCTGTATCTTTATAATTATGGCATGTCTCATAAGTAACATATAATAAATAGGTTTTTTTTCCTATACAGTCTGAAAGTCTCTTTTAATTGGAGTATTTTCCCTCTTTGAATTAATATTGTTATGCCTTACTAATATATATCTTGCTATTCATTCTATGTACAAACTACATATGATAATCTCTATGGTATGTGCTAAATGAGTAATGAAATAATGTACTAACAAGCTAATGTAGGAGGTCATTGACTGAAAATAATTAAATGATTTGGAAAAGGAAAAAAATAAGAAAAAGGAATATAGAACAAATTACTACTTTTATCACATTCTAGACAATGCAAAAATTTAGACTAGTTTACTTCTACTTACTGTATATCCACACGTGTTTTTCATGCTGTCATATATTTCAGTTATTTCTATATTTCACCTTAAAGTAGTTATCGTGGTTTTATAGAATCAACAGTCATTTGGAGCTATTACTGTTTGTTCTGCATTCTGAATCTCCCTGTTTGCATCCAGGATCGGTTTCCTCCTGCATGGAAACACTCTTGTTTCCTTTCTTTTTGTGTGTGTGCTTCAAAATTGTGTTTATTATATTTTTTCTTATTACATACGATATCATGTTCATAATGGATACATAAATTAGATGCATAAAAATACAAATAAAAACAAAATAACCCTATTCTCACCACGTAATGTAACCTGTGTATAAACTGGCAAATGTTTTCAGTATACAAACACACAACCTACCGTAAAAATTCAAGAAACGAGGGTGATGATGATGTAAAATGCAGGTTCGCTCCTCTGCCCCCACTTCCTCTGCAGCCTGGGTGTGAATCCCTGCTCCACCACTTGTTCTCTGTGTGAAGTTGGCCAAATCCTTTACTCTCTCTGGGCTTTCCTTTCTCATCTGCAAAATGGAGCTGATAATATGTACCTAGCTGATCTACTATAAAGACACAGGCACATGTACGTTTACTGAAGCACTATTTACAATAGCAAAGACTTGGAACCAAACCAAATGCCCATCAACGATAGACTAGATGAAGAAAATATGGCACATATACACAATGGAATACCATTTGGCCATAGAAAAGAATGAGTTCATGCTCTTTGCAGGAACATGGATGAAGCTGGAAATATTTCTTTTAATATGGGCTTGCTGGTGACATATTCTAAGGTTTTCTTTATATAAAAGTGCCTTTATTTCAACTTTATTTTTGAGTAAGATTTTGCTAGTATAAAAATAGTAGAATATCAGTTATTTTCAGGGCTCTGATAATTCTTCCATTGAATTTAGCTTTCATGTTTCTAACGAAAAGACAGGCATCTCTATCATTTTGATCCCAGAATGGTAACATCTTTTAAAAAAATCTCTAATTTTACTTAATATTTTCTCTTTACCTCTGGTTTTAGATATTTTAATATGAAATAAGTATTAATACATGCAGTTTTCTTGCAGAGTCTAGAATTTCTTGAATCTGTGGCTTAATGACTTTCATCAGATTAGAAAATCCTTAGAAGTTATCTATTGAATTTGTCCCTTTATTTCTCTTCTCTTTTATGGGTATTTTAGGTACGTATATGCAAGATGGTTTTAACTATGCTTTATCTCATATTTTTTTTTCTAGATTGTCATCATTTGGTCTATGTTTTATTCCACAAGTTAATGCTAATTTATCTTCCAGTTCACGAATTCTTTCTTTAGCTTTGTCTAATCAGCTGTTAAAACCATGATTCAAATCACTGAATTATTGTAACTTTCAGTTCTAGAATTTCCATTTTATTATTTGCTACAGATCTCTTCTTCTGCTATAATTCTTCATCTTGCTATTTAATTTCTACAGTATTACATTAATGCATAATTACATCAATCTATGATTTTTAAATACCACATTTGATAATTCTAATATCTACATCTTTTGTGGATTGCTTTTTTTGCTATATTTTTCTTTGATTTGGCCACTATATATTTTTGCATACCTCATTATTTTATATTTAATGTCATACACAGCATATTAACTGCTGTGTATGAGAATATACAAAGTTATGGGTGATAATATTTTCTTCTAGAGAAGAATTTTCTTTGCTTTGAGAAGACTATTAGGGAAGGAATGTGGCATCTTAATCCATTATGAGACTGAGCTGATTTGAAACTGGGCTTCAGTCCTTGTGATGTCTGATTTCCATGTTTCAGCCATTTCAGCGTCCAAAATAAAATCCCAGGGTCTTGTGGCAGATTACATTTTCCAAAGATTATCTGCCTTTAACCATGTCTATTTCCCTCGATCCTGAGCATACATCTGTGACAACTCTCCAGACGTGATTTTTGAGGTTAGATCATAAGAATGCCTGTACTTCTGTTTTTCAAAAATGATATTCTCAGTCATGAAGAATGTGTGAGGAATCTCAACTAAGACAATTTGGGGATACTAAATGAACAGGCTATATCTTATATTTGGGATGATGTCTTCAGCTGTGTTTGGGAAGACAGGTCCCAGTTGACAGCCAGCATCAAGTCTCCCACATTTCAATGAATACCCCTCCAGATGATTCCAGTCTTGTTATCCCCAGCATTTGAATCTTTCTAGTTGAGACCTCAAACACCATGGCACAGAGACAAGGCATCATGCTATGTGCTGTGACTTCCCTTAATTTATAAACCATAGAAAATAGTTTCACAACACTACATTTGGAATAATTTGTATGCAGCAATAGTGATGGGAATAGGTGCCTTCCAGAGCTGGTTCTTAATCTTCAATTTCTGTCCCTCCATATCAGTGAAACTGCCCGAAGCTCTTCTCAGTTTCTCACTGCTGCTCAGTCATTGCTTTAATTGAAAAATGTTCACACTTTTTAATTTCTTCTCTTTCCAGAATCTTGACCCCTTAGAATCTTGTTCACTTAGTACTTTTATAGTGCTATACAAATGTTTATTATTTTTTAAGATTTAGTTATTTTTTGTTGAGAGAATTCATCTAGAACAAATTAATTCTCTTTTTTTGGAGCAGATATATCCAATTTCCATTAATTTTTTCATTTTAATTACTACATACATATACACATACAGTGATTTACATATATACATCTACATATATATATTTTTTTAATTTCCAAAAGTTCTATTTGATTTGTTTTTAATTATGTTGTTTTTAATATCTCCTTATTTGCTACTATTTTAAAGCCTTTCTTAACTCAAAACAGAGTACACCAAATTATTTTTACATTTATGTCAGATAATTCCAATATCTGTAGCTTTTATAGATGTAATTCTCCTGTGTTTTGCTGTTTATTCTACTAGCACTTGTTTATAGACTCTACTAATACGTTTCGTCTTAAGCTCATATTTCTCGAAATATATCTGTGGAAATCATTTAAGGCCTGTAAGAAACTTCATATTTCTAGAAAATTTGTTTCTGCCAACTGCTTTTTTTACTGTCATCCTGGGACCACCTTAAATTAAATTCTCTACTTGGAGTTTGTTCACACAGGTAGCATGAATTTTGGCTGAAATTTTGTTTAGAGCCAACTAAAATTTTCAAAGGAAACTTTTTTTTTTTCCTCCACTCAAATCCAAATTGACACAGACAAGATGCTCTCACTTTATAGTTTATTGTATTCCCACTCTATACGGGGATTCTCCTGTTCAACTTCCCATCCCACACACAATCTAGACTTCACATCTTATCTATTCCAGGCAGTGCATCCTTCAAACAAAAACTGAATCAGGGCTTGCCAGAAGCCCTAAGCGTGAAATCCAGTTTGGGCACTTGTATTTCAAGCCAACTATCTTCATTTAATTTTCAGCATTTTGGGATATCTTATTTTTTCAAAGGTCACAATACACTCAAAAGATGCTTTTCTATTGCATCCAGCTTTTTAAGTTATTTCTATGAAAAGAGTTACCCAGTTCAACAGATATCCTTTTCAAGATGACAGTCAGCAATCCAGATTTATGTGATATTCATGTGAAAAACCCAGTGGATAAAAAGTGCATTGCAAGGCAAACAAAACAGGGTGTATTCAGTTCTGATGGATGCCTGTGTGTACCCTCTGGCTAATGCAAATAAAAATGAAAGCTAATCAAAATTATCTTGAGGTACAAAGATAAAAGCAAATCCAAAATACCTTTTGTGCCTTTTTGCTGCTCCTCAATACTATACAGTATCTAAAATATTTTTGTTCTTAACTCAAATTTTCTCTTGTACATTCATAAGCATTGGTGGCTATTGTGCTCTTTAGAACTGGGAAAAGAAGAATACTATTATTTTGACTATCATTTTTTTCAGAATGAAGCTACACTGTAATAAGAAAACTGCCACTGGAATCTAAAGTGAGCCTGGGTCCCCATACTCTCTCAGCAAGATGTCTTTATATTTTATTCACCCAACAGTCTTGATTCCACGCTCACCAAGCAACCTCCCCATTCCCACATGAGCCTGTCTATAAGCACAGAATGCATCCATCATGCTGACACAATTAATTCTAGTCTGAACTACAGTGATTTTTCCCAGGAAATCGATAAAGTAATGTCTGACAATGATTTGACTTCCCTTATAGCTTGACTAAAGAGCGACATAAGACATAAGCTGATTATGCTAACATAAACATTTCCACTGGGTGTAACCATTCTGTTCCTCAATCTAAATTAATGGAGTGGCATTTGGGGTGTTTCCCCTAGTTCATTCATAAGTTTTAATTATCTCTGGGGCCTGTCTCACTGCAGACATTGACCATATTAATATATATATATATTTTTAATTGGGATACCCACATCATCAGGAACACACTGTACAGTAGGAGGGCATGTGAAATGCCTTGAAAATAATACCGGGGTATCTTCCTGTATCCAATATTTAGATGTTACCATAATACACACTTCCAGATTAATGTCTTCCATCATTTGTTTGTTTAATGGCTACTGTACGTTTTTCCTTATTTATTACTTCTCTCTCTTATTCTGTTGATATGCTTTGTTTTGTGTCATTGTAGAATGATTGTTTTATTTGTTTCTCAGGGTATACACTTATCTAGTTCAATCAATGTATATGAAATACAGTAGAAATTCAATCATCGTTACCTAAATGAAGTATTTTGCAGGAAAATAGTCTATATGAAAACCACACTAAGGTGTATTGTAAGCATTATATTATATTAGTTTTGTTATAGAGGGTTGAGCAGGAAGTTTTCATGTTTTGTGCCTTCCTCCTTTGGTCCCTGGAATTAGTGTGGCAGCTATAACTCAGACTGGGTTTGTAATATTAAATAGCGTCCATCCTTCTGACTGGAACTCCTGAACAAATCATTCTTGCCTTTAGAATAAAGTCCAGTCTCCTTAGCTTTGAGTAAAGCATGATCTTCCTCCAGCGAACCTCTCAGAGCCTCATTTCTTGTCATGACTTTCCCTGCAATGTTCTACCAGCCAGACTAAAATTCTTTATGTTTCTTAATCACTCTATGCTCAGTCTTATGTCAGGGTCTTCTAATTTCATCCTTCTTTGCCCTCCAGCATCACTGGGTGATTGACTTCACTCCTCAGATCTCCACCTAGATAGAAAATCTTCTCTCACCTTGCCTTCCTAGCTTGGGTTAGGTGCCTGTCACATGTGTTCCTCGATGGTCAGTATGCTGCACATGACTTTTCATTGTATTTCCAACACTGCATTACAAAATTGCCCATTTGCTTCTCAGTATCCTCTTTTGAACTGCAAGGTGGATAGAATAGTCTTTCTTGCTCCCTAAACCCTTCCCCTGACTAGTTCCTATTTACTCTTTTAGATGTTTGGCAGAGAATGCTAATTGTCCTCCTTTATCCAGTCTTCCTTTCTCCCTTGTGACATCCCCAGTTTCACCAGTTACCTGGCTGCCCAATACAGAGTATATTTGCCAGCCTCCCTTGCAACGAAGTGTGGATCTGGGATGTGAGCAGAAGACGTGTGTACAACTTTCAGGTTATCTCCAAAAGGACACTTGTCCTAGACTCTGTGTACATCTTCTTGATGCCTGGCTCAGAAAGGGAGAGGAATGGAGCTAACCTTGGGGGCTGCATGTTGAGGTTGGTGTGACTACCCCACTAGGCCTATATGCTCCAAACTGCCGTGTAGGAGTAAAAGAAACTTCTCTCGTTTGAGTCGGTTAAGAAAATCAGATCTCTGTGTTACAGTGCCTTATTCTAATTAACATAGAGGTCAATTTGGATGTCACTTCTTCAAGGATGCTTATATGTATCTATTACTGGACTGTAAATTCCATAAAGCCAGACACAGTTCATATTTGCTCAATGAAACATAAATTAATAAGTGAATAAATGAACCCAGGAATCTAAAATTCCATGCTAATCTACTTTATGAATATAATTTCAAAAATTCCAAATGATATGCTGGCATAAGAAATTAAGTCATATTTTCAAGAAATAAACTAGCAAAAATATATTTAATTCCAGAGTAAAAGAATATTTAATATCAGGAAATCTATTAATAATATTCCATAGATCAAAGTATAAAACAAATAGAAACACTCTAAGGCTGAAAACTCGGGGCAAAAGGATGAAATTAATCCTCGCTTATGAAGTAATGTACTCTCTCCTCTGTCAGCACTGATGTCAGAATTTCCCAGCTCAAGATCAACTGGGAAGGAGGACTGAGCTCACAGTGGCCAGAAGAAGGGATAGGAAAGAGGTTAGCTCAGTAGTCAGAAGGAAAGCAAAACATTTCAAGGAAATTTGGACAAATCTTCAATCTCGTCTATTGACATAAAGAAAAAGAAATGTGTATATTCATTTCATGGCAAATAAAGAGGCATATACTAATCAATGAACAATGGACCAAACTCGCCTACGCAGTCTCAAAAAAAAATTATTTTACTTGCCACAGATGTTACTATTATCATTTTTGTTTGGGTATGGTTTTCAAAGGATACAGTAAAGTATTGGAATCCTTCATGAAAATAACTGTCTTGATTTATATATATTGAACATAACTGCCAATAATAAATGACTTCATATTGTGTGCCAGAGTATTTGCTAAGCACTCTACATACATTCTGTCTGAAAATTGTTTAAACACAATCCAGTAGATGCCTATCATCAGTTTTGATTCACATTACTCTTATTTAACTAAATATGTTAAAAACAAACTACAGTTTTTCTAACTATAGGTCATGACCCATTAGCGGGTTGCATAATTAATTTAATGACTTGAGGTCAGACATTATTTTAATAGCTATGTAGAATACATTATATAAGAAGAAAACAGGGTGGAAGGTAGAATAGAAAAATATAAAGTGCTGCATGGAATATGTATAATGATGTTTCATGAACTTTTATTTTGGTTACATATATTTATGTGTAGATTGGTCCAAAAAAGTTGGAAATGCATCATTCTAAGGCACCCCACTCAGAGGTGCACAGCCACAGGTGAGATGAGTGTGCTCTTAATTGCTCATTATCCTGGCTCCATTTTTTTCACAACATCCTGTCCAGCTTTAAGCCTCATCTGGATGGCTACACCCCGGGTTCTGACTGTCCGCTCTCCTTGAATGGTACGGAGTAGGAAAGATGAGCAATAAGGCAAAGTGCTATGAACAAGTCTGTCCTTCAGTAACAGCAAATCCCCTGTCTCTGTGGCCACCTGCTGTTTTTCACCTATAAAAGTAGGGCTTCAAGTTGTGTGACAGGGAACACAGACTCCAAGTTCTTTTTAAATCCTGAGCCTGGTTCTCCCACCACTCCATAGACGTCATTGCCTTTGCCTGTACACTTCTGTGTTGTCCGTATCTTTCTCCCAGCACCTGCAGCTCCTGCAACTTGTGGGAACTCTCTCCTGATTGTGTGAAGTTCAACTTCAAAAAACTGAGAATGACAGAGGTGAACAAGGGGAACTAACCTGGCTAAGTAGAGCCCCTGGTGAATGCAGACACTTAACAATTTAAAAGAGTGCTTCTTTGTGGCTCATATGTGCTAATGAGCTTCTAAGCATTATAAATATAGAAAACACATCACATACCCTTCCCTGAATGATGGCTGGAGAATAGCCATACTCAACAGAAACAACGCTTCTAAAAAATAGAGGCCAGCAGGTGTTCTGGTGTTTTTATTTGGGTTTGGTTTTCAATTAATACAGTAAAGGATTCCATCCTTTCATGAAGCTGGTATCTCAAATTATTTTATCTTTGACTTCCAAAGACTGACTTCTTTAAGGAAATTGAGGCAGAAAAAAGTACTGTGTATTGTTATTATTTCTGTATGTTTAAGCCCTAAAACTGTAATGAAAATAAACATTCTAGGAGATGGAGAACCATGGAGCACTCAAGAAGGACCCTAAGGAGATGAGGGGACCTAACCTCTGAAGCTGTTTCTCAAGGCAGGGCCCATCAACCCCTAGTACCAGTTACCTGGCATGTAGGGGCAAGGGATGGGCCCAGCCTTAAGCAGACAGAGAGGTAGACTCTGAAAGTCTAACTCCCATGGAGGATTCCTAGTTTCAGGATCACAGATTTCCCACCAAAATGCAGTTAAGTACTAACACAATCACTGAATTGTAAAGAACCAACCAAGTCATTTAAAAAATCACCAACCTCCATGTACAGACTTTAGTCTAATATTCATGTTTTAATAAATGCCATTTATACTATTCCTACAACTTCTGAAAACCAAACAGCTGGTCATAAACAAATAATGTAATATTTGTGTTTTTGCAAGTAATATTCCTCTTGCTAGTGAACCCAAAATGTGTTTTTTATTTAATATAAAGCTTAGGCATAAATCTACAGGCCTTGCATCTTCTTTTTTTTACAGAGAGGTAAATGAAAAATCAAAAATCACAAAACACATATACATAGCTATCTTACACTAAAAGTAAAAAAACACAAAAGCACAAACTTAATAAGCTCCATTTAACATTTTTTAACTCATCTCTGATATAACCTTAAGAAGGTTCAAGGCTGAATTTGTATTAAAAATTTCCCCTTATATTTCACAACTCATTTACAATTCTAGATTGTTAGAACATTCTAAAATGTTTTATTTATGCTGTGGGGGTTTATGAGCATATTTGAAACTGTGAAAGCTACAGGGCCTTTTGTTCAGGCTATATATCTTAAGTCTTGCCAAAAGAATGCAACCACGTTACTTCAATCCAAACTAGTACAGATTCGTATTTTTCAAGTAAATTCTTAGGTAGAAACATTTAGCCTAAAAAGTTTTAAAGATTGTTTCACACAAGAAACCGAAAGTAGACATTAATCCACAGAAATCCAGTCCTCTCTCAAACATTTCTGCTCATTTGAATTTATTAATCTGACTGGTAATGTCACTTCCCAGGAAGAAGTGACACTTCCCGGGAAGAAGAATAAAATTTAAAGTGTAATTTCTCACTAACAAGATTTTCTGATAAACCTCAAAGATACTTTGTTTAATCCACTGAGGGAGATTTAGAGAATTTTCTTACAGTATTGCCACAGCCCATGCCTTTTCCCTTCTGAAGCAGTTAGGTTTTCCCTACTACATTCCATGTTACTTGCACATTATGAGTCTGCTCATTTTCATGCAAACCATATCTATATTAATTAAGTTAAGTAGAAAATGAAGGTACAGAACCATGTAATTATGTCCTAAGAGATGCTTTCATTTGAAATAACAAGAAATTAGGGCAAAAGATTTTGGTGCATGTGCGAGGGTGACTTGCCTGAATGGGCTAGTTCCATATTTCATTCTGCTAAGAATGCACTAATCAATCAATGCACTAATCAGTGGACACTGATCAAACAGCCCTGTTATTTGTGCTTGTCTCATTTGACTCTTGTAAAATCCAATAGTGTCTATACTATTACTACCACCATCCCCATATTACAGGAAAGATAAGAGAGAAAGATTATATCACTGATACAGAAGTCAAGGACATGGAAGTAGATTTGAAAACACGTCAGTGTGAGGCCAAAAACCGTCTACTCAACAGCTGTTCTGATGTGGTCTCACTGGAAGGCCATCTAGTAACAAAAAGAAGGTTATTCAGAAATAGGGAAGTCTTTAAAAAGAAACGCCCCTAAAGACTGTGGACTCGATCAGGGGACAGGAGAAAATAGTGCCATCTAAAAAATTAATAGAAAAGTATTAAAGGTGATGGATGACAGGAAAGTGAAACTTGCTTATTCTTTGAGACAGGATCTCACTCTGTCACCCAGGCTGGAGTGCAGTGGGCAGTCTTAACTTACTGCAGCTTCAATCTCCCAGGCTCAACTAATCCTTCCACCTCAGCCTCCTGAATAGCTGGGACCACAGGTGTGTGCCACCCACCCAAGTAATTTTGCTTTTTCTTTCTTTAAACAAAAGAAAACAAAAACTTCTACGGTTCCTTTGCTCTCCTATTGCTGTCCTGAAGTTCCACAGTGGCTAAGGTCACAGTTCCACACTGCAGCAGCCATTCAGAGACAAAGGATGTGTGTGATACACAGGCAAGGCTTTGCTCTGATGAAAAAGCCAGTTTACCTCTTTTTAGAGTGTTACAATGATCCCCTGGCACTAGCAGCAGCAGCAGTAATATTTCACATTTATGTTGACTTTTCACATTACTGAAAACACTTCTAGAGAAAGTATTTACATCAAGAATGCCCCAATAGTAAGACTCCCTGGAAGTCTTTGAATCAATAGTACATCACCAATGAAATTCTAAATCAATGGCCTCCATGAGGCCTAGGAGTGTTTCTGGTACTACAAAAACTCAAGAGGCTCCAGCGAGAAGGTCGTGACTCTCAGCAGCTTAGGCTCTATCTCAGTGTGATACATTCAAGGAAAAGCCTTCATTTTACAAATAGAGTCCATGTTTTCTTGTCTATTACACATTTTTTATACCTCTGTGAACTCCTTTCAATGTGAGAAAAGAGATAAGAACTGCAGGTACATCAGTAGGACTGTCCCCTCCCCTCCTGGGAGGCCCCTGGCAGAGCAGGAGCATCTACAGTAGAAAATGTCCTTTGTTGACTGGCCTCAAACTAAAAATAAAATTCAAGTAACCCACCTTTTCAGTATAAAAGAATTAGCTGGATCTATAATATAAATATGCATGAAGGAGAGATATCCTAAGGGAAGATAAATTTCTAAATCCCTGGATTTTCTGTTTCCTTTATTTGCTGCCTCATTTTAAAATAACACCAAAACCAAAAATGTTCATGGTAAAAGTGGCCACCGAGTGGCAATAAGGGTCAGTCCAAAAGTAGGAATAAAATAAAAATTTCCAAATTATTATTTGGAAATGCTAACTATTATTGCTATATTTTAGAATTGCTTTCTCTTCCTCTCTTGTTTCTCATCCCCCTTACCCAATTGCGTGCAAAACATTTCCAGTTCCTGAGATGATACCTGGAGGAATCCCTCAATTGTAACATTTAGTGTAGAAAGAGCCTAATCTGGTGCAAAAACTGCAAAGCAGGCCTAGGGATGAGACGCCATGGAGACTGTCTCTGTGTTTCAGTAGGGGATCAGGGAGAAGACGCAGGAGGACTTCTCTTCACACTGCATCACAGAGAGCTCACCCAGAATAAGAAGTGAATTAAACACTCACTGGTCCCTCCTGTCTTCTTCCAAACAGAGGTTTTGCAAGCCTACAGTGATGTAGGAAGCACAGGCTGCAGGACATTGAAATAATTAAAACGCTAGGAACACCAGAAGACATTAATGCAATAAACATTCACCCTAACTCCCCTGGGTGGTGTCAGCTGCCATAGAGCAGAGAGAAAACCCATAGGGAGAAGACCAGGACCACAGAGATGGGAGAGGGTCTCCAGTATGGGGTGGTTTACAGCTGCACGCTGAGGGGCAGGATAGCTGCAAGAGGAACAAGGCAGAGACTCCAGAGCAGGAATTTTTCATAACTGCCATGGTGAAGGTGTGAGCCATCTGAGATCTTCCAAGGGAACGAAAGGGCTTGAGGACGTTCGAGGCTAAGGGGCAGTGGAGTGAGGAACAAGGTGTGATGCCAACCCGTCCCCCAGTGGGGCCTTTATAAATAACACACCTCTAGTTATATCTCCCAGTTGGTTGTGATCTAGGGAGTATGTGCTCATCTGAAAACTAATTCCTTATATTCATCTGATACATGATTTTCTAGGTTTAAAACAAATAATTTAAAGAAAGTTAAACTATATTTTAGATACACCAGGGAAACCCGCTGTTAAAACTCAATTACAGTGAATGCTCTAGGAAGCAAAAAACAGGTTTATTGTGAGTAATCCTTCCTAAATTATTTATTCTGTATGTATGAATTTCCACATCTTAATTTTCTGTAAAGTAGATCATATAGGTATACATTGTTATACAGAGATAAATACAACTGAGCTAAAAAAAACACCAACAAAACAAAACAAAAAAAATTTTTTAAAAAGCACAAATCTGAACAGTGGAGAGAGAGCCAGTGAAGGTAGTGGTGGCAGAAACATTCTACTATAGACGCAGAAAGTGTTGCAGAACATGCTGGAGATTTTAAAGAGCTACAAATTGCATTTACAGTGGAGAAGAGGGGCAAGTGGGTATTTTCAAGAATGCCCAAAGGCCTAAGGAAAACATAAACTTTTTTCTGAGCCTAATTTGGAGAATGCTATTCTCATTGAATGCTATTCAATGAGACTCCACAATTATGTCTTGAAAGACATAAAGGACACAGGAAGTAGAGGTCAATGAACCCTTAATATAAGCCCAGTCAGACAGGAAGGGATCTGTAGTTGGGGCAAAATGAAAATGGGAGACTAGTATCCTAGAACTCAGACGGGGACACAGCCTACCATTGGGGTCAAAGGAAAGAAACTATGGGGACAGAGACTTTTTATTTTTTTCTTTCCTTCTTTTTTTTCGTTTGAGACAGGATGTGGCTCTGTCACCCAGACTGGAGTGTAGTGGTGCAATTTTGGCTAACTGCAACCTCCACTTCTAGGTTCGAGCAATCCTCCCATCTCAGCCTTGTGAGTACCTGGAACTACATCACCACACCCAAGTAACCTTTGTATTTCCTGTAGAGACAGGGTTTCACCATGTTGCCTAGGTTGTACTCGAACTCCTGAGCTCAAGTGATCTGCCTACCTCTGGCTCCCGAAGTGCTAAGATTATAGGAGTGAGCCACCACACCAGGCCTGAGGATAGAGACTTTCCACCTTAAAGTGTGATAAGGCTTAAAATTGGAGCATTAAAATTAGGAGTTGATCAACTGGGAACTGTTGCCTCATAATCAGGAAATTTATGGGAGAGTACAAAGTAGGCGAATCTGGAAGTAACTATCTGCCTTCTGTATATCATTTGCTTTTTGTAGACAGTGTCCTTTCCAGACCTTAAAGAATTGCCACCACCATCACGACCGTAGTAACAAATAAATACGAATGTTATTTACTGTGAACTTACTCTGAACTAAGTACTAGGTGAAATTTTTGTTTTGTTTTGTTGAATTTCATCTATTCCTCAATGAGTTGCAAAACATCTTAAGTGTCTTTCCAGTGGACAGATGCCCATGTTATACATGCCCACACAATATGGTTACTTAAAGGCACATTGTCATTTTCTACAGTATTCAGTGTCTTCTGATTTCTTTTCCACGCTTTTTCCATCCAACACACCTTTTAAATTTACTTTTTAAAACTTATTGTTATTCTTATCTCCTCTTTTTACTTTATTCCTTAACATTCCTTTCAGTGGCTGGATAATCACATGGCAAAGATATTTGGAAAGAAGGCCTATAGGGGGTCGAAGGTTGAGCTAATTCATCTCCAAAGTTCCTTGAAATTCTAAGCTTGATGATTTTATCATGAGAGTTCAGTGAAATCTTCGAGTTCTGGTGCTTTTCAGATTACAGCACAAATGCTTAAAATACATAAGTGGTTTTCCCAAAGGCTGTATGGATACTAAGTGAGCTCTCATGTGACCATGTTTAAGACATTAACGTGTGTGTGTGTGTGTGTGTGTGTGTGTGTGTGTGTGTGTGTGTGTGTTTCCCATTACTACTCGTCCTTTTAGCTATTGTTTCTCCCCCATTTGGTCCACCTATGCCATTCCAGATTTGTTGTTTAAGATTAGGACAGCTTTAGCAGAAAATAGAGGGAAGAAAGAGCTCAGAGAAGGAACTCAGTGCACAGGCTGTAGGCACAGCAGATTCCCTGAGAAGGGAAAACTAGTCTCCCCATCCCAAGAGTAACCCTCCTCCACTCAGGATTCTGCAGCCTGAAGGAATGCAGAGAATTTGAAGGGGAAACAGTGGTGTGTAGCCATCACAAGACTCTGAGAAAAGGGTCCCAGGAACTTGTCCCTGTCTCTCAGATATCTTTGTCTAGAATAACCATATCATTTATTGTCAAAAGAGACAGTATGAATAACTACACCTCAGAAACAAGTGCAAACTCAGACAGTCCTGGGCACGTCTGATGGAGGGTCACCCTAAGCCTTTGAGGACGAGAGGGGAATAGAACTTGCCACAAAAGGCAGACAAAACCTGTACCTCTTTTCTTAGCAAAGCCCTAGAGAAATAGAAAAATCCCTGAGAAGAAATTAATCTAGGTAGCTGATGTGTTTATAAAGCTTTTCGCAATTTCTCACATCTCAGAATGAATCCTTTCCATTCCAGGGTGGCTGTGAGTTTGTTATTTTCCTTTACAGTGTACACTTTCCTCAAATGTTTGTGGCGTCTTGATGGTGTGCTCATATTTACAGTTGAAGTCCCCCGTTGGACTGCCTGCTGTCTCTGTTCATGCCATCCACTAGTCAGGCAGAGGGCGTAGGGGACATCTGGATAGAGTATTCAAGGACAGTGGTAGGGTGTTGCTGCTGATGGTCACTTCCAGAGCCAGTCACCTAGGCATGGGAATGGGCATACCATATTCTCCACTCCAGGCTGTGGATACACATGTACTCCATGAATCTCACCCTGGGTACCCCCCTAGCCCCATGAAACCAAGCTTCCACACATGCTACTCTCAACTAGACACTAGAGACACTACTCTCAACACCACAGTAAGTGTCCAAGTCCCAGGAGGGGTGTGACAGCTGGTGTGTGACCTGGCTGCCTGCTCCTAGTAGTTGGCCCCTCGTTGCCCCTGGCTTAGGTCTAACGCTGTAGGCACTCACAGAGGGAATGAGTTGTTGCTCCCTTCTTCAATCCAGTCCTATCCTTTACAGATTATTTACATCTCTTGATCCACTAAAAGTTTCCAATTTTTGAACGCTGCTATATAGATATCTCTCATTTATTTATTTAAAATATCTTCTGTATCATTCCCAGCCTTCCAGGAGAGGGAGGCTACAGCATGTGCTCAGTCAGCCATTTTAATATGAAAGCCCAAGGACCAAATCAGCATGGACCTGTGTGCACGAAGAGCTAGGACCAGCTGGGTCAATGGGCATCTCTCAGGATGCCCTCACCTACAGATGACCCTGAGGGCAAGACAGCTGACCCAATACCTTGACACTCTACAAACTCCTGAGTACTTCGCTGTAACTCCAATGGGACCTAGGATGTACCAGAAATTGATTAGGGACATCTTTCATCTTCCCCAAAGGAATAAGGGCTTAAAATAGAAGTTAAATTTAAGAAAGAAGGACTTAGATTTTTTTATATCTTTGTAAAGATAACAGAGTCAGAAACATATTCATGCATTAATTCTGGAAATGTCTATTCAGTAACTACTACATGCCAAGCATTGCTCTAGGCCCTAAAGATCACACAATGAGACAGACAGATGTCCAAGTCTCCTGACTTCTATTCAGTTTCTTTATCTACGGATCTGCAAAAGTACCTTGTTTTACATAATGCAACTGAATATTTTGATAAAGAAATACCAAATGCTTAAAAACAATTAGAAAATATACTTTTAGGTAGTTAAAACTGCATTCTATGCAAATGTTTCAGCAATCAGATAAAGAGATATATTTGGTTTTCTGTAAGTTACAGAGCTTATAGAACAGCCGTATAATTCCCAAGCCCCTAAACGTGTTTCTCAGTCATGTCCAGCATGTATCTTTCTTAGAAGACTAAGGGCCTTATTTCAAATTACCTGGACGCCTTCTCTACCCTCTTTACCAGAATCCTCAATCTATTAATATTTGAAGAAGAAATATGCATTGTCTACCTCCATAAAATTAGGTGATATGGCTTTTGTACAATTTTGAATCAATACCAATTATATGCCTTTAGATTTCTCCATTATTTCAATGGCTTGTATTCAAGCAGTAGGCAACTATTTCTCCATTGTTCTTCAGTTAAAAGTAAATTGTAAAGGAATCAATTCAGTTTGGATAACTAATGACACTTATTGTATTCTCACATTTTATATCATGGAATAGGTGATCATTATTTCATCTGATCAGAAAGATATATAACTAAAAAACATTCACTGATAATATCTCAGCCTTTTATTTTTTTAAATGTAGCAACTACTGTCCCATACAAGATACTTAATAATAAGAAAGCCAATGTCAATATATCCTGTTAACAACTAGAAATTACTGAAAATAACATAAGTAAAATGAAACTGTTAAATATGTCTTGTGCTCATTTTAGATAGAAACAAACTAAAGTAAAAATAAAATACAGAAACTATGGAAAATAACTCTCAGAACCAAGCACTTTTGGAGAATGGGAATCGTTTCTTAAATTTCAGTTTTTGTTGCCAATAATAAAATGTATTAAGTGAAAAGAGCTTATTGTACATAACAGGTATTTTTTGGTGGCATTAACTACCTTTAAGTTGTCTCAACGTAGCCATTTCCCTTTTATATCTTTCATCTGTTTGCTCTAATGGAGATCCACTTGCTAGAGAACTAGATATTTCTGTTTACTAGAGATCTTAGGTAACTTTTTTTACGTTCCCTATTTATCTAAGAGGGTATCCCCATTTTTCTGATGATTTAGTACTGAGGTCATGCCATTTAGAAATTTCTTATATATTTTTACTATCCTGTGAATTATTTGAAAAGTGTTACATTCATGGACCAGACAATAGAAAACAAAGGCAGTTAGTGGAATACACACAAACTGAAGGAACAGAGGTGGCGCCAGTCAGCAAAGATGGAAGATGGAGGAGGTGTCTGCAATGCAGTCTGTTTATCTTTAAAATTAACTGTGACCAAAAAAAAAAATTAACTGTGATCTTCTCTCAAAAGAATAAAATTCTACCCTCAAGGCCCAGCTCAATATCTTCTTGTTTTTAGAAGTTTTCTGCAAAACAGACCATTGACATTCTAACAACCCCATGGAAGTCTAAGGGTCATATTTATTTGAATATACTATTTGACAGTGTGATTCAGGAACCACATGTCTCAGATCGTGCAGAGCAATTTTTTAAAACACAGATTGCAAAGTTTCACTCCAGACCTACTGAATCAGAAATTCAGTAAAGAGTTACCTGGAATCTGCATTTAAATGAGCTCCCAGGGTGATTCTTCTACATATTAAAGTTTAAGAACCAGAGCCTCACAGCTTCCAACACAGATCTATGCATGTTTGAAGTTTCGATAAATAGTTTGAAGTTCAATAATTAGTGGCTGGGTTCACAGGAAAGAATATATTCAGAAGGAGAAAACATGAACATAAAGATTGATAGTGGCTTATTAGGAAATAAAACACGGAGCAGAGACAGAGGGAGACTAAAGAAAGCAGACATCAAAAAATGAAAGTAATTGCGATCACATACAAAAAAAGATCATAGAAGTAACCAAACACTCAAAAGAAATGCTGGAAACTCTCTGTCTCTCTTTCTCTAATAAAAAAATATTAAGATAAAACGAGTGTTTTTTGAAAAAGGCAAATGGTCATTTATTTACAAAATCCCAAAACTATATTACTCTACCTAAAAATGCTGAAAGAAGTAACTGAAGAAAATGTTTCCTTATTTTGTATTCACAGAGGAAGACAAACAAAACAGTTCTTTCTAGCCAAGGTCAACTGTTTAAGGAACAAAATGATTAGACGTTCTCCCTGCTGCTTTTTATACTCAGAATAGTACATTCAACCTGATCTCCTACAAAGCTATAATTTGTTTTTGTACTTTAATCCCAGTATATGGAAATTCTAGTTTATATTTTTTTAAAGATAAATTAAAGGTAATCATTTATTTTAAAATTTATTTATAATATATTAGTGTTTTCACCCCCCGCCCCTGAAAAACCTAACAGCTTTTAAGGAATCCACAGAAAGAATAATGAGGTATAACTTTGTGCTATAAAGTCAATCAATAATGACACAAACAAAAATATATTAACTGTACGATATTTTGTAATAGAGAAAAACCATTGAATCAGTAAAAATCCAGTTTAAAAAATCTTTAGAAAGCTAACCCATTATAATAACATTCAACCTGAAAATTCACAGAGAAGAATATTTAATGTCATGGGTAAATATTCATAACATAAATCATTTTTTTAACCTCAATCATGTTGAAAATGTTTCATAGAGACCAGGTACGGTGACTCACCCCTGTAATTCCAGCACTTTGGGAGGCCGAGGCAGGTGGATCACCTGAGGTCAGGAGTGACCAGCCTGGCCAACATGGCGAAACCCCATCTCTACTAAAAATAAATTAGCCAAGCGTAGTGTCGCACGCCTGTAATCCCAGCTACTAGGGAGGCTGATGCAGGAGAATCACTTAAACCTGGGAAGCAGAAGTTGCAGTGAGCCGAGATTGTGCCATTGCACTCCAGCCTGGACAATAAGAGCAAAACTCCATCTCAACAACAACAACAAAGAAAATGTTGCATAGGAAAATATTAAGAGAACTCTATGATTCAGGTAGATAGTCTATTTTCTATTTTCTTACTCAGTTTTTTTTGATTTTCAACTTTTAAGAAACATACATTAACTTATTTGATTAAAAATATATGATTAAAATATTAAAAAGCACAAGATGATTACAATGTTGACTTTTTAAAGTTGACTTTCCATTGTGAAATTTTTCTTTCCTTTTTTCATGGTACTTCATGAAAGTGGCAGTTTTCTTAGAACTGATTACCAAAAAAGGGAATAACTGGAATTTTCTATTCATGTTCTATTTAACTTGATTAAATTTGTTTTAATGTTAGTGATTATTGTTAATGATCACGTTTGAGTGATTTCTAAAATTCTGGTTTGGTTTGTTTCTAGAGAAATATATTCCCTGTTAACTTTTCATGATGCCAGGGCTAACAGACGTATTATATGATGGCTGAAATGAACTATGTACTTCAAGAACCCAACTCAGGGGCCAGGGATTTTGTTAACTGTCAAGTAACGTCATCTTGGCTTCAAGGCTTCTGATGCCTATCAACTTGAAAAATATATTTTAAAAGAACTTTTTGTTATAGAAATAGGTATTTTCGACCAGGATGAAATGTAGCCTAAAAATAAAATAAGAAAATAGGTATTTGTTCAAGTTATAAACTGTGTATGTAAAGAAAACTAATTTGACCTGAAAATTAACTCTCCAGCCTTATGCTTATTCATCTTCCACTATACATGGAGATGTTGTTAATCTGCCTACCCAAAAGAAAGCATTTTAACTTTAGCTGACAGAACCACCTATGACACAGGTAACCCACATGCAATGCGAAGTTCCATCTCTTAGTGACTAAACAAACAGTAACGCAGACCAAGATCTCAAAACCTTGGTGACTCTCATATTGCCTTCAGATATCATTTATCCTAAATTTATATGAGAAATCATGCGACCTTTCGTCACCTAAAAGCAGCAAAAATGTATTAAGCATTTACTATGTGCCAAGCAGTAAGAGGTTCCCAGGCATTATGTCATTTGTTTCTTATTCTTTCTTCCGGCACTTAAAAAGCTGAGAAGTTCATTCCTTTTCAAAAGATACATGTTCAAGCCTTAGTCTTGATTCCCTGCTTTCTTCTGAATTTTGCCTTCTCTTTTTTTTCTCCTCATGTGAACATGTCTAAGTCAAAACTATGTGCTTTATTGATCAGAGCTTCTTGCCATCTCTTTAGACATTTTTCAAAATAGACAAATGGATAGGCAGGCTTAGCAGGCAGAGCGCATTGGGAAAAAAGGACTCAGGAATTTGAAGATGGTACTAGCATGAAAGCATCCATTCTATGCTCTAATGTGATAAGTTACCTGAACTATGCTGAGTTGGAGCTAGTTAAAATGCTCACCCTGTGATCCAGCCTTGGCTTACGGTGGCGTTCCTTTCTCCTTGTAACATTTTAACACATTAGATACAGTGTATGAAGAGGTCATCAGTCAGGCAACAGCATCCTCTCCCCAAGGATCCAGTGCACAGGGCTGTTTCTCTTGAAGTGCCACTGTCATTCATGTGCTCGTGACAGCCCTCTGCATTCACTGTCCCTGTCTGTGCTGCAGGCAGTTAACAGTTGCATTCTTGCATCTTAGAGGTGTGAGGAAGAAAGATTTCACCTAACACATATTCCAGTTTTCAGCCTTTTATTTATTGAGATGATTTTTAAAATATTGTCCATGACTTGTGGAAAAACTTTACAGTCTTGATTTTGAAGGTGGAAAAGGAAACATGAACTACAAAGCAAGGCAGTAGACCAAAATGAAACATCTTGAAATCCAAAGAAACCTCCAAAATGCAAGCAAATAGAACATGATAGAGTTAAACACGTAAGCCAAAAGCATTAACCACAAAACTCAGCTTCAACCAGACTCAATTTGTTCAGAACCACGGTGTTCATATATCGGTTTTTACCAAAAAATAAGTATTAGATTTTTAAAAATTAAGATTATGAAGATACAGAAGAAAATCCACAAAAGAACTCACAAATAGGAGAAATAAGGCACCAAAACTGGTAAACCACAATTATTATATTTATTTATTCACTTATTCAGCCTGTTAATGATGGCAGTGGCTGCTGCCACCATACCAGCTGCAGCAGAGAAGTGCCCTGGGTCTGCACACTCCATGGAGCTAGTCTTCTTCTGAGTCTCGATGGAAGCTCCCCATCCCGCTACAGCCACCCAAACTGCAACTGCAGACCCAGACCTTTTGTTCCACGGAGCAGGCAGTAGCCCACCCAGGAGGGCGGGGCTACAGCTGCCCAAAATGAAGCTGCGGATCCGAGCCTCCCTGTGCTCTTGCGGGGAGTCGAGAATGGGCAGGATCTGCCCTCCCATGTGCAGCCCCAGTCCCTGGACACCCGGTTGCAGAACTGGGCCTCCGGCTTTAGGAAGCAGTCAGCAGCCAGGATAAGTGGGAGCCCTGCCTCTTCAAAGTTGGCGGGGCGGGAGCTCCCAGGTGCAGCTGTGGCTGCGCTCCCAGGCACAGGACCAGGGCGTCTCTGCAGCCTGCACCCTCGGTGCCCCAGGAAGTAACCCCCCAACCCCATCCCTGCAGGCTCAGGGCTGTCTGCTCCCACTGCCTGGCCTCTCTCCACTCCCAGCATCTTCTCCCATCTTGGAGCAGGGTTGGGTCCCCTGCAAGGCCCCACCCTCAGGCCAGGAAATGGCTGGGAACTGGGCTTCCAGTCCCGCTGACAGAGTGGAGACTCGTGATGCCTCTCCCGGAAGCTCACGGATCAATCAGCATGCACTTCCTCCCGTCGGAGGTCCGTAAAAGCTCTGGGCTCAGCCAGAACAGGGCAGAGGACAGCCGGAGGACAAAGAGAGCAGAGAGATAACAGTACCATTCTTGACCAGCTGCAGAGAGCAGTACCCTCTCCGCTGACAGCCGCAGAGATGACCTGCCAGCAGAAAGGAGCTACTGTCTCTACTGAGAGCTTCAGAGACCTGCAGAGACGTCCAAATGACTTGCCTGCAGAGAGGAACCACTCTCTCCAGTGCCCTTTCTCTGCTAAGAGCTGAATACTTGACTGAACAACCTGCCTACAGAGAAGAGCTGCCCACTCCGCTGAGCTGGTCTAACACTAAGTAAAACTCTTCTTCTTCACCCTTCAATTGTATGCACACCTCATTCTTCCTGGATGCACCACAAGAACTCAGGCAAAGGCACTGTGGCCACAGAGGTTTCCAGCCAGAAAAATCAACACCCTAGAGGTCCCATAACTTTAAGAGACCTGACAGCCCACACGATCAAATTTTATTTTCTTTCAACATGCTATGTTAGAGTGGAAAGTAGCCGTGGGAAGAAACTTAAAATATTTGCATTTGGTCGTTTCAATGAGCAGATATTTGACTGATCCTGTTACCAACATTTCTCCTGCTTTTCTTCATTTAAAAAACTTAGGAATTACTATCATACTGGTTTCACTCCCTCTAAAGATAGTCCCCAAGTGGAGTATATCTAAGAAAAATTTAAATTATTAAATATTTCAAAATGTACTAATGCTTCCAAATGGAATCAGTGCCTGTCAGTAGATCACAAGGTTTTCCTGCAAGATCTCCATGTGAGATACCATCTATACACCTGATCCAGCACGCTGGGATTAGCACACAGTGGGTGAAGCTGGGACTTGCAAAAACTACATCCACCTTTTCCCCAAATTGTGTGTGATGATCCATTCCTAATAGTTAGAATAAGGAATGCCTTCCTTCACTTCACTGGCAATTTTGGTTTAAATGATCACACAGTATAGCGTATTTACAAATTGAGAACAGCATAGCAACCAAGCTGCTACATCTTATATTCTATAAATAAACCCACAATTTACAGATTGTGGCTGCATCTGCATTCTGAAACAGCAGGTATTTTTTGCTCACTTAACTTGGTGATACTGTATTATTTTCGATAACAAAAGTTTGAATTTTTTTTTATTAGAAGGTGAAATTGTGGAAAGGGTTATATAAATAATGACTCATTGTGTGCAAGAGGTACATTTCTTTATGAGAAAAGTAAGTAGAACACTATCTTGAGAAAAGAAAGGAATGTTCAAGGAGGTGGTTCTTATTCCCTACAACCTGGATGTAAAGCCATGCTGAACATTAATGAGAAACTTAATACTATTATTCACTGATGTAGATGAATAAATACAAAAGGTAGTAAGTGTTCAAAAAACTAACAGAGTTTAAAAACATGGGAGGGAATTGAATTAGCTCATACATTCATTTTAATATCTTAAATCACTAAAAATCCACCTGGCTAGAAATAAATGAAGGCAAGAAAGTCCATGATTTTCCAAAATGACAGAAAAGAGAAAGATGTCCAAGTTTTTACTATTATGAATTTTAGTTGGTATAGGATTTTAGAATAATGTATGATTAATTAAAATACTACAAACCATGCATTAAAGTTTAATCACCACTTCTATAGTTTTCATAGATGTACTTAATTTGCTGTGCAAATCTGAATACATTAATAACTGTCTTCTGGAAATAATATCCAGTAAGCACTCAGTATGCTAGGATTGATTATGCCTCTACATGAATACCTAGTAATAAAAGAACCTGCTATTAGCATACAAAGATATAATTCATTTTCACGTTACAGAATAGTAGGACATGAACAGTGAACTATAATTCTATTTTGAGGATTTACCTTTTGTATGCCCTCCCGTGATAAAGGTTTTGGACTTAACCCATTCCTACCAGGTTGTATTAGGTATAGAAATACAGATTTTCATTTACTTAGAAACAATTCAATAAACTCCCAATGAGTTTACACTGGAGGATCATTTATTCAAAAGAACTCCAAATAAATGCTAAGGAGCAAAAAAGAACCCTCCAGGTGAAAGCAAGCTATTGGATATTCATTTGAAATATAGGTTCATATATCTCTCTGAATATGAACACAAAGACACACCAGAAAACCAAACAACCAATCAAAAACAAAATAAAACACTGAATGCTGTTGCGTTGATGATCTCCTATAAGCACACAAACAGTTAACCTACATGAAGTCCCAAGAGGGACAACTCTCAAACATGAAGCCTGCCACCATTAGTACATTTTGAGCTGCTCTATTGTAAATCAGATATAGAAGAGATGGCTGTGTTATCTTTAAAATAATTCCAGATATTAAATTTAGCCAAAGTCAGTTCTAGTCGTCTGAGTGATTTAACTTATATTTGAAGAACCCAGCTTTAGGATTTGCATGGCAAAAAGTAGAAGAGTGACCTTGTTGATCTTTAATGAGGTTCTGTACTGATTTAGAAAAAGGAGACTTAGAAGCCAAGGCCTTGATGCTTTCTTCCATCTCTGGAGGTTTCTGTAAAAGGACACCATGCTTAAGAAGTGGCCGCTCTGTCTCTAAAAGAAGAGAGGCAAACTGGAGATGTGACTCTGCTCAGATGCTCAACCGACCTAAACTAAAGCGAGCAAAACGGACCCCTCTTCCGTAAGCCATTAAGTTTCGTATTCTATTATCAAATATTTCTCATTCCCAAAGTTATCTACTTTACAGCCAGATCTCGGCATGTACATTAATTAGCCACTTTGCAACCTAGCTCAGTCTCAGTGCAAAAAGAATTTGAAGTAACATCTGAAAATCTCCTGTGTCAGCATTTATCAAGCACTATTCACATTTGTGTGGTTAAACATCTGTGAGATTCTGAATAATGATGACAATTCCAGAAAGCACACACAAACTACAATAAACAGATGCACGTGGTCTACGGATGTCTAAAAGAATAGTAAAAAGCTAATAATGAATAGAACAAAGACAAAAATACACATGAAAATACAAAAAAGAGTCCCATGCATCAAAGTCAATCACAAATTCTGCTATTAACAAACTGATTATCTATTAATACAAAGACATTTACAAAAGAAAATAAATGTGGCACCTGTTAGTATTAGCCTACCAAAGTGATCTGATAGGAGCCACACTAAGAAATCATTTTCTATAATTAAAACATTAATTTTCTGTAATGTTTAATGATTTTACATTTTTGAAACTTTATTAAATTACAGTCTGTTTTTTTCTGGGAAAGAAGCCCATGTGAAGAATAAAGTTTGGAAACCATTTTGAAAAATGCAGAAGTCACCAAAATAGCCTGAAATTTTTAATAGTTGAAGGAAAATCATTTTTACCATGCTTGGATAAGTTAGCAAAAGAGATTTTTGTCTCATTTCTTTATAAAATTCCCCTCGGGGATAAAAACAAGCTTGAGAAGTTTCAGTCAACAGTGTAAATTGGGAGTTTGTGTTAAATAAGCCATTGAAAACTGCAGTTTAGAAGGAACTTACCATTTGAGCCATTATCACAGGGCTCCATAGCACATTTACAATAACAGCTACATTTGGTAATAACATCATATTCAAGTAGTTTATCCTTTTTGTATTTTTAAATTTAACTAATGTGTTTCAGGAGATTCTAAAAAACATCTCTTTCATTTTTCTAAGCCCAGATAATAATATGGCAATATTATTCTAAGATAGAGATAATCAATACTCTTAAAATTATAAAGCACAAAATTACTAATAAAAAGACTGAACAGTAAAAATGACTTTCTGCTAAGCCCATCAACGTTTTTAAAATATTTTTTAAAGGTAGTATAATTTTCTGTTGCTCCAGAACTGCATCTTAGCTCTGCTTAGCTTGGTGTCCTGCCTTAGTGAGGGCAGAGAGACTGGGAAACAAGAGTCCCATTTCTCAGAGGAGGGCACTTTAATGTGTCAGCAACGAAATAATTCTTCTAGTCATTCAACATAAATTTACTAAATCACTATTATATGCCATTCCAAGGCAGAGATATTCAGACAATGTGTGGTCTTATGGGTAATAAATGTAACACATACAAAGTAGGCATGTATGTAAAACACACACATACACATGTACATTTCAAATCAGGAAGTAAAACACTGTGAGATAACAGGGAAGGTACACAAGGTCTGAGAGCATAGCAGAGACCAAGCCCAGTTGTGTGGGTGTCAAAAAATCAGAAGGCAGCATCTAAGATAAGAACTAAAGGATGCATGGGTGCTCCCCAATATAAAGAAAATGAAAGAGGAGAAAATTTTCATGCACATGCGAAATGAGAGACCCAGAGTTCTAGAGGTTGAAAGTTCTTTCTGTATTAACAGTGGAAGTTAAGGCAGGAGTGACAAGAAAAGAAACAAAAAGAAAGACAAAGGAGGAAAAGCCTTAAAGAAGAATGTGAATTCTCCACAATTTACTAATTAGCAATGTAATAAATTCTAGTTTCAGAGATGAAACTAAAATAACATTTATTTTAGTATAAGTATGTTTCGAATATTACATAGAATATTATTATACAACATAATGATTTATTATTTATCTGAAATTCAAATTTACCTGTGGGTCTTGAATTTTTATTTGTTAAATCTGGAAAGCATGGTCAAGAGGTAGTCAAGGGAAGATGTATTTGAATAACGAACTAAGTGGCACAAAAGTGATAATGACTACTGTCCCTGTATTCCAGTGTCAGTTGGAATAACAGAAAGTTCATTACAGTTGAGAAAGTTTAATGAAGATAATTTTGTTCAACATAATATTTAAAGTTCATAAATGCCTTTGAACAGTAATAATTAAAAATGAAGGTTTCATTGAACAAGAGGTCAAGCAAAACTAATTTTTAAAGAAAATATAGATATTATTTATAGACAATGTAAAAAGATTAATTAATTTTGTCTATGTGGACCTATGCATATGCAATATATAAGAAATATATTTATACTATGCCTTCTATTATGCCTTTTATTATAAAGATAAACTATTACATATTTCAACATATAAAAACACATATCATTGCTTAGTTAGGTCACTGGATGTTAAAACATTCATACACACTTTTTAAAAGCTAATAAATATATTTATCTTTTAAAATGCACAACAAACAATTGTTATGATTGTCAACATCTTCATAAAACAAATATTGCAACATACAATTACTTTCTACTATTAGCTAATTTTAGATGAGGCAGACAAAAAGAAAATACACAAGTTGCATTTTTTAAAAGAGAATGATTTATTTAATCATTCAAGAAATATTTATCAAACACCTTCTATGTCCACGGTACTAGAGATTAATGTATGAATTAGAATGTCATCACATTCCTATCTTTATGAGGCTTCCCACTTAGTGGAAGAGTCAGAAAAAATGCACACACACAAGTACACATTAATACAATTACAAATAGTAATAAGTGTTCCGAAAGCAACACGGAGAACACACAGAAGGTGGGGCAGGCGGCATGTAATTTTAAAAAAGGTGATCAGGAAAGGTCTATGTGAGGTCAGGAGAAGATACATGGTAAGGATGTAAGGGAGTCAGTCACAGCAGTAGAAGGGCAGCATCAGCCCATGTAGACAGCAGTGTACACAAAGATCCTGAGGCCAGAAAGAACCTCAGTATGTGCAAGAAACTGAATGAAGGGCTCTGAGTCCTGAGTATTGTGACTGAAGGGCCACCAGCATTAGATGATTACAGTAAGGTACAAATCAGGACATGGTTAAGAGGGTTACTTTTATTCTAAAATGCAATGAAAATAATTTGCAGGTTCTTAAGCAGGGGAATGACATGCTCAAATGATACACTGTTTTCAATGATCACTCTGGTTGCTGAATAGAGAATGGATACGCAGTGAGTAAGAATGGGATTGGTGGGTAATTCAGGAGGTGACTGTGTTATCGATCATGATGAGAGAGGACTTGTGTTTGGAACCAGGACTTTAACAGCACAGTTGGGGAAAAGTGGCAGATCTGTGCGAAGAGAACTAAGGAGAATTCTAGGGTGTGTGAGTAGGGCTCAGTGAAAAAATGAGGGCTGAAGATATAAATATCAGTGCTGTCAGCATATCAATGATACTAAAAGTCATAGGGATGGATAGAATCACCTGGGGAGAAAATGCAGAAGAAAGAAAGGAGTGCTAGCCAAGTTTAAGGCATGAACGTTTAAAGGCTAGGCCAGGAAGCAAGGTAAAGCAAAGAGAAGGCACAGCTAGTCAGGGAGGAAATAAATCCCATGAGATGGTGACACCAAAGTCAAGATATCCATGTTACAAGAAAGACTTACAGTTTTGTTTTCAGAATGAAAGAAAAATCACCGGTTAGATTTTTGTATTGCTTGTGCTGGCCTTCCCTCTTTAGTTATGTGAAAATAGGGCTTACCTTTCGTACTTTTAATCTAATGACAAGAAACAGAAAAGCAGGTGTGTTGACATGCCCCATTCCTTTATCTCAGATCTCTGATAAGCTTTAATTACTTTGCTAGTTGAGAGCTTCCTGAGTAAATTCAATTCTGTCACTTCCTGGGCATTTTCATGCTTGGTGTAATGAATCCAAGTTCAGATAACTGGTCTCCAGTTCAGATAATGTTTCTACATTGTCCAAAGCAGTTAGAAGCAATTTTGTTAGCTAACCTCCAAAAATCTTTTCCTTGAAATTTTTGAATTAGCATGCATAAGATTTCACTCATTGTCTCATTTCAAGCACATAAAGATATCATTATTTTTCTTTGTTCATTACTTGCATTTTAAATGTAGTTTTAAATTCCACTTTTTCCCATTGAAAGTAGTTGCTAAGTATTCGCTAAAATGGAAAATACTTTCAAGGTTTGATTTTATTGGAAAACAGAATAAAAGGAAGAGTGTATATTCATATGCATTAACCATTTAATAGGAAAAATAGGTTTTTAGCTTTATTTATTCATTTGAATGTCAAGGAATTCGTTTAGGCATTGTGTGTGTGTCAGCAAACAGCAGATTTGGACAAAGATTAGGTGATACAAACAAGAAAAGTTACTACATCCTTACTCTAAAATCCTGTTCCATCTTCTGCTTATTCCCTTTCCTTTGTCTGTTTAATGTTGGTAGTTCTTCCCTTCTCACCTATTTATTTCCTTACTCTCTTCCCTTTTACCCTACACATTCTTCATGGTTAATATACTCCCAACTTACCATTTCAGTATTTTCAGCCAATATTTTCTTTAGGAGCTTCAGATCTACTTAGGCTAACTCATCTTAGACCTTTAATTATGTGATCTAAATCTATCTTTTCTTTTTAATCTGTAAGAAAAATAAAACTATATTGACCTTACCCAGTTGACACAAGGAGTATTGGAAATACCTAGGTCAGCACCAGGCATTTAATACCTACTCAAGAAACATTAGCACCTCTCCCCTTTTTCTCTTCAGGGACTATCTGTGCTCAGCTGCATACTCATGGAGAGGAGCTCCTCCTTTGTACAGTCATTACAGAGTAAAGTCATTACAGAGCAGTAATGACTGTACAAAGCAAAGATTCTACTGAAAGTAGTTTCAAAACTTTAGTCCAGCATCTTAGATCACCCCTACGTGTTAGCTCCAACCTATAACTTGTAAGAGAAATAAGAGAAACCAGTGGGCCTTAGTATTGTGGGGGGGAACCCCAAGAATGTCTTTTTAAGTTATAAATAAGATTTATAAATTGAGTAGTACATTGAACATGCTCATTTCATAGACTCCTCTTTTATCTTCTACTAAATGTCATTTCTCTTATTAGCATTCTTCATCACTGTGTTTACACTAGAAATTATTGAAAGTAAATATTTTGATGGAAGACAAGGTAGTTTCATCATTGTTAATATAGTTAGCTTGTATTCTAAAACTATCACAATGTTTTGCTACTTAACTTTCATTTCCTTAGGCTAATAAGAAGAGAACAAAGGCAGATGCCACATTAACTGTGAATATATTTATGCCAAACAAACTGCAATGATACCACGGTGCACTAAATAGCTGTGATTTACAGTAGTTGGTTCTGAAGGTGAGGAAAGAAGTGACTTATCACATGGCACAGGGTGGTGTATGTTCACCGAACACAAAAGGGAGCTAGAGCAGTCACCAACATTACGTCATACACAGTGATTCAATTTCAGCAAAACAATATCATCCATCAAATTGATGTTGATTTTAATTGCTTTGTTTTTGTATGTTCTGCACTTATTTTGTAAATTTCTTTATGGATAAACATACATGCATTACCTAATTCCATTTTTATACTAGTTGAAGCCCACTTTGGAATTGGATTTTTTTTTTCCTTTTTTCTTTTTAAAAGGGTTCTGTACGTTACTCAAGTTTCAAAACATGGCCAACACAGCTGGCCATATAACAGAAACAGTATCACTCCTATCTGGTGGCAGACGTTAAAATATTGAGCATAATCCCAAAACAGAAATCAATCTAATTCCAGACTACACACTAGTTAATTAAACTCCTATTTTAGAAGTAGAAAACACACGAACTACCAAACTGAGGGAATGTGTTCTCTTTCCAGGTCCACAAGGGGGCGTAGTTTTAAGGGCAAGAACTCCCCAGTGCCATGCCCCCCTCCCATCTCTCTCCGTCTGGGAGATTTAACGGTTTCTGTTTAAATTTCGCCGGTGCAGGAAGAAACTAAGAGTCAATCACCCGAGTGGAAGTTCTAAGGAACTCCTTTCATTGTCCAGAGAACTTGGAAAAGGTGGGGGCTCCTCCCAGGTTAAAAGTCCCCTTCTTCCACACCCCTTCGGACTCCATGTTTGGGTCTCCTTCCCCGAACACTCCCTTCGTGGAAGCCATCTTTCTCTCTCTTGGATATCCCCTCTGGGGTCCCCTTCCACACTCTCTGGTGGAAGCCTGTCTTCCCCTCCTAAACTCCATCTCTCTCTCCATTCCCTTCCACTCAGTGTGGAAGCTGCTTTTCTCTCCTGGATTCCATCTTTCTGGATTCTCTCACTCAGTGTGAGAGTTGGCTGTTTCCTTCTCTCTCTACCTAAATAAAATCACTTTCTAGAAACACTTTTGAGTCCGGCATTTACTTTTATGAGCTCACTACACTGTGGTCTCCTCACGCATTCTTGGGGAGTGATAGACCAAGAACTTGGAGAAACGTCCTCTCAGGGAAATGAAGGGGGCACCCCTGAACCCTGGAAACAAAACTACCAGAGGACATCAATTCAAAGAAGTGTTTCCAATATATTAACTACTTTGGGTATACATATCTAATGTAAAAACATAGCAACTTAAGAAATGTTCATATTAAAAGATAAAACCAAATTTATAAAACAATAAAAATATTTTATAGTCTTTCAATTAAATATTAATATATGTAATAAAGGTAAATTTATAAATCACAACTTACTTATGTTTTGTTCACATATATGTGTACATACATAGAAATAGATACTATGTATACATACTATTTGTATGTATTTGTAAACATGCTATTTGTATACATATATACTATGTGTATATATGTATACATATACTATGTGTATATATGTACACAAATAGCATGTTTACAAATTTTCTATATTGTATGTTTGTATACATATATACTACATGTGTGTATATATATACATACTATTTGTATGTAATATGTATGTATACATACATGTGTATTTGACAAGAAAAATGCAGAGCTTCAGCAGTTTTAAATAAACTTACAATACTTTAGGTACTTCATTTACCCCCACATTTTCTTTATTATTATTCTTTTTAGAGATGGGGTCTCATGCTGTTGCCCAGGCTGGAGTGTACTGGCACCATCATAGCTTACTGTAAGCTGGAATTCCTGGGCTGAAACAATTCTCCTGTCTTAGCCTCCAGAGCAGCTGGCATGTACCACCACACCTGGATAATTTTTTAAAATTTTTCATAGACTGGTCTTGCTGTTTTGCCCAGGTTGGTCTCAAACTCCTGGCCTCAAGTGATGCTCTTGCCTTGGCCTCCCAAAATGTTAGAATTACAGGCATGAGCCACTGCTCCTGGCCCCAAAACCTTCTTTGAAACACAGATAAACTGAAATACTTTTCCAGACATAAGTATATCATCCAAAAATGAAAATGGAATGTCATATGAAAATAAAGGTAAATAAATAAAAATGGGAAAAATGTTTGGAAATGAGTTAATGATACTATACATGAAGTGGACAAAAGATCAAACAGTCTTCATGGAGTTCATGTTATTCACTTTTAACGCTTCCTTTACCTTTCATACAATTTCAATTCTTTGACAAAAATGCATGCACAACTTTCGGTAACATTGTAGTGTCACCATGGAAACCACCCAAATGTATTCATTTCTCAATGTTATGAATAAACCATGAATTAAGATGACTCTCAAGAATGATATTCTCTGGATAGATGAAAAAATGGGTATAATGATACCTCATTTTATATTTTGATTCTTCAGTAAATTCTTGCGTAAAATACTATATTTTGTAAATTGTGTAAGAAAGTGTATCATGTAGCAAAGAAAAAAAAATGTACTGGATCAGCTCTCAGAAGTTACTTCGCTACTAAGTGTTGATTTATTTCCAGAATCACTTTCAGCTCTTAATCTTCTAATTTTAAATCTAAACCTCCTGTTTCCCTGATTTTAATTGCACCAAAGTAATGAACTATTGTTGTGAGTCACAAAAGAATTGGCAAAACCTAAACTTCTGGAAGAACTGGCAAAACCTAAGCTATCCGAAACAACAAGAAGAAATTGTTGATTTTTAATCTGTGAATTCTCTTAGAATTCGGTTTCCCCAAAATGATTTATTTGCTTTGTGATGCTTGTTACTTACTGTATCTACTATATTTGAGAAAATGAAGGACAATGTGAAATGCTGAGATGTGACTTGTAACTTTGGCTCTGCTGAACTGTTCTGGTAAAAACAGGAACTCTGTGAAGGGACTAACGACATAGCTTGACTGCTGGAGAGAGATGACAGCGCCTAATGGGCTTCTCCTTGCAGAGAGCCTATAAACAGACGTGTAATGGAGAGGCTTATTACCCAGATTCCATTCCCAGAAAAGGCAAATTGATTAGGGCCCTGGAAAGGGAATGTGACCCTTATGGAGAGCCTATAAACAGAGGCATGAGGGGCGTCTGTCTCTGTGGTTGAGATAAGGATGTAAAAGTCCTTCTTCTCCCACTGCTCCTCCAGGCCTGCATGGAGGCCCACTTCTCTTGCAGTTTTTGTAGTCAGGCTGGTTGTTCTGTGTCAGATCCTGTTCCGCTGTAGCTGTGAGCCCAATATGTTCTTGCTGATAATCGTAAGTTTATGTTTAACCTTTATTCTTACTAAGGTTTATGATTTCTATGCTGATACACAGAAAGTCATCTTTACATTGTTCTGCTTTTTAATACCACATTGTGATTTTTGTGCACCAGTTTTTCCAAATGTATTCTTTTTGTATAATTATCACTGAAACTTTACGTAACCTCGTTCCCCCTCTCCTATTGAAAGAGCACAATGAAAAACTGAGATTTTCAGGGGAATGTCAGACATCCACGGAGCAGTTTTATGTGGTGTCTCCCCTGGGCCCAGCTTTAAAGAAAGCCTTTTCCTCGTCTTTCTTTTTCACCAACCACTCGATCACTTTGAGCGACCTTAAACCCACGTTGATGTATTGGGAGCTGGTCTCACCAATACTCAATAATGTCAGAGGTTTCTGTTTTAATTATCTTTTGTTAATACAATAAGCAAATCAATATTTTTATGAATCTCCATTAAATTTTTTTCTAAAAAGTATCAAAATGAATCCTTGTATTAGATACGACACCTATGTTTCATTAAGCCAAAGCCATTACCATTAAGTGGCGAAAGAAATGGTACTGAAAGCAAGCCTGTATTACTACAAGCATAGCATTAGGCATTTCTTGTCCCTTTCAGCCATCTCACTTATCCTTTCAATACTGTTCTGAGGTAGAAATTATTATTATCTATATTTAACATTTAAGGAGAGATTAAGTAACCTACTGAAACTATCACCATGAGTGCACAATTCACAATTGAGCCTCTCTGACTCTAAAGCCTGTGCATTCACAATCTCGACTCCAATAATATAAATAAATTACAAAACTGAAAATAAAATTAAAACATTAATGTGCAGTTCATACAGAAAAATAAATTAACCTTATCATTTTTCAATTATAAAATAAAATCTTTGTTTGAATTCTTTCCCTTTGAATAGATTTAAAATATTTTTTGAGGGACCTGGGACTTTGAACATGTCGCGCATGAAGCGGGTAGTGGGGCTGGATCCCCACGCTGGTTTCAAAGCAGGTGGAAGACACTGCGGTACCTCGATACCCCAAGGGCTATTGAAGGCAGCAAGGAAGAGCGGCCAGTTAAACCTGTTGGGTAGAAACCTCAGTGAAGTGCCACAGGGTGTCTGGAGAATAAATGTTGATATCCCCGGGAAAGCTAATCAGAATTTTTCATTTGGTGCTACTGAAAGATGGTGGGAGCAGACGGATTTGACCAAACTAATAATATCAAACAATAAACTTCAGTCACTTACAGATGACCTACGACTCCTGCCTGCACTGACTGTTCTTGATGATTGAAGCATTTGGATTGTAATTCAAATCTCTTAGAAACTATACCTCCTGAATTGGCTGGTATGGAATCACTAGAATTGCTTTATTTGCGGAGGAATAAATTACGTTTTCTACCAGAATTTCCTTCTTGTGGTCTATTGAAGGAATTACACATAGGTGAAAACCAGATTGAAATGTTAGAGGCAGAACATCTTAAACATCTGAATTTAATTCTCATGCTAGACCTGAGGGATAACAAGTTAAAATCTGTTCCAGACGAAAGACTACTACTACATTCCTTGGAAAGGTTTGACTTAAGCAACAATTATATTAGTAGTCTGCCCTATTCATTGGGGAACCTTCATTTGAAATTTTTGGCATTAGAAGGAAATCCTCTGAAAACAATTCGAAGAGAAATTATAAATAAAGGAACACAAGAAGTCCTAAAATATCTATGAAGCAAGATCAAAGATGATGGATCTAGCCAAAGAGACTCTGCTACTGAGACTGTGATGATACTACCAAGTGAAGCCAGAGTCAATATACACACCATCATCACATTAAAAATGTTAAACTATAGTGATAAACAAGCAACTTTGATTCCTGATGAAGTGTTTGATGCAGTAAAAAGCAACATAGTCACTTCTGTTAACTTCAGTAAGAATCAACTGTGTGAAATTCCAAAAAGGATGGTAGAACTGAAGGAAATGGTTTCTGATGTCAATCTCAGTTTTAATAAGTTTTCAATATCCTTGGAGTTATGTATGCTTCAAAAATTGACTTTTTTAGACCTCAGGAACAATTTTTTAAATTCTTTGCCAGAAGAAATGGAATCACTGGTAAGACTACAAACGACCAATCTTTCCTTTAATAGGTTTAAAATGCTACTTGAAGTTCTATATCGTATCTTCACACTTGAAACAATTCTGATTAGTAATAATCAGGTTGGTTCTGTGAACCTTCAGAAAATGAAGATGATGGAAAATCTTACCACGCTGGACCTTCAAAATAATGACCTCTTACAAATTCCACCAGAGCTTGGTAATTGTGTGAACTTAAGAACATTACTACTGGATGGAATTCCATTCCGAGTTCCTCGAGCAGCCATATTAATGAAAGGAACAGATGCTAAACTTGAATATTTGAGAGACCGAATTCCTACTTAACATAGAGTTTTTTATAACCTTTGTCATGTTCTATTAACCCTGGTTAATTCTAAGGAGGATATAACATTTGTTTTAGTATCATCTTAAAAGATGATTGCTATAATTGATCTTGTAGTTTCCCAGTATCGCCAACCCATTGGTATAATTAGCCTGGGCCATATTTACTGCCAGTAATTATTTTTACATTTTTATTTAAGATTTTTGTAAGGTGTTAGGTTACATTTATAATGGTTATAACCACAATGTGTTCATACATTCGTTCTAAATGTTTTGCATGGGATTTATCCTACTAACTTTCATTTTCTTACAGCAAACAGTTTCTTCAAAAGTGAATTTTTATTTAATGTGGTTTAGTATTATAATAGCAAAGCATTTTCATGGAACTGGGCTTCTTTTCTCATTTCTTTTTGTATTCTATACAATGTGACCAACTGACTTGAATATAACTAGCCAATTTCTACCTTGCTATTAGATATAATATTGAATCGAATGTTGTTGAATACTGTACTTTGGCATTTAAAAAATAAGACCTTTTCATCTTGGGCCACATGTCAAAAGAAAAAGAAAAATATACTAAAAGTAAGACTTCTCATTACCCATGATAGGACTTTTGCAACGTGGCTAATCTCAGTACACATTTCAACTTAAAAACCTTATTTCGACTTAAAAACCTAAAATTATTTCATAATTTTAAAATTTACTTGCAATCTTGGTAAGATTAAACTTGCAGTAGTTTTCTAAAAGGGAATTTGATACAGGTAAACTTGATTTAGTAAAAATTAAATATAAACATTTTTGTTTATACCAAAATTATCAGAAGTAGGTTGATTAGTCATTGTAACACCATATGATTCTATTAAGAAGTTAATTCAATAGCATGTATATCAATTTATAGAGGTAGATAGGTAGCTAGATAGCTTTTAGATGATGGAGGCATGCTTGTATTATGAAAAAAAAAGTTAATAAAGATAAATATATGTTCAGAATACAAGTTACACTTTTCAAATATTCAAAAAATATATATTTTTTGTATATGTATCTTATATCCAGCAACCTAACCCCATTTTCATGTTACTTTTAATGTTATAAAATTATATCCCAAAGGGGGCTTTATTAATCCTCTTCCAAAATTTACATGGTACGTTCCTTTATATTAAAAGACTTAGCCTATTCTTAGAGTTTTTGTTAGAAAAAACTGCAAAATTCTATTAAATATCTTTTAAGTATCTATGAATACAATTTATTGATATAATATTTTTATTTTTTTCCTAAATATAGGCCACCATTATATTTTTTAAAAATCCTATTTTTTCACACATATGCTGGTCTTTTCATATACTGCTGGGAGCTACTTACTAATAGCTTATGTAGGGTTCTTTTTTCATTTAAATTTTCAAATGAGATAGAATCACCATTGTCCTTTTCTTTAAAAAGTTTTAAAATGTGACTTAAATTTTTAATGTTAAAGTTATGATTCTCTAAAAAATGATTAATGTTCTCTATATTTTTCTATGGTTGGAATAGTTTAAAGGACATTTTAATATCAGCGCTTTAAGTGTCTGATAATATTCAGCTATACATCCATCTGTTCTTGCGCTTTTTTGATAACTGATCTTTAAACAGATTTCTAGTATTTAAATGGCTTATTACAGTTTTCTACCTTCTCTTGAAAATATTTTAGTACTTCATTTTTTCTAGGCATTCATTCCCTTCCTTTAGATGTTCACGCTTCATCAGAGAAGAGTCACATCTAATATTCTACTATACTTCTTTTAACCTTTCTTGTTTCTGGAGTTACTTCTGCTTTCTCGTTTATAATTTTATACACTCTTTCTTTATATATTTTCCATAATTTGTGCCTCAAAGGGTTTATGTTGGCCATTTCAAAGAATAATCAAATTTTGAGGTTTTTTTAACCATTTTTACTTTTACATTCTATTCTAATGATTCTAGTTTTCATTGTTATTAAATTCTGTTCTCCAAGTTTCTTTTGAGGTTCTTTCTTTAATTCCTTTAATAGTTATCTTTTATCTCTTTTCTATCTCCAAAGCTATCTAAAGCTAAAATTCTACACTGATCATATTTTCAAAGCTATCTGAAGCTAAAATTCTATACTGATCACTTTTACTGGACGCATCTATTTTGTTAGGAAGGGATCTTCTTTTTCATTAACTCATATATAGTTGGTAATTTCCCTCTGGTTCTAAGAGTTATCTAAGAATGTTTCTTAATTTCCTAATAATTTTTTTAGTTTAATAATAAAGTTGCCTAATAAATTGTGTTTGTTTTCTAATAAAGCTTCTTAACATAGAATTTGACCTATTGAAATTCCTTCTTTTTTTGAATGTATAAAAAGTTCAGATATTTTCAAGAACTAAACTTCCTAAGATGAATCCCTTCTCATTAGTAGTTTCATAATTTTAATCACATGCAATTTCTCCAAAAGGAATCTTGATATTTCAACATCATAAAATAAATGTATAGGCCTCATCTACATCATTATTGAAATGAGGTAAGGTTTTGTGGGATATTTTAAATACTCATCAACAGTAAATTCCTAATGTCATTTTGTATGCCAGTGAAAGAATTTTACTCAGAACCCCGTAACTTCTGCTTTTCATTTCATCCCTTATCCATCCTTATTAGACACTGTGGGATAGCTATAGACATACTGTATCATTGCCTATTGCTATGAATTTTTTTCAATTCATAAAGTTGTATGTAAGTGTTTGATACAACTGAGGCCTTGGTTTAGTTCTCTCTCACAGTTCCATAGTTTGCTTTAAATGTTGAGTATGAAGTTTATAGCTAATATTTCCTTATCTCTTCTTTCTTATTCATAAGTCCTTTAAGGGTCAGCAGTCACATCAGTCCTATCATGAAGGTTTAATTCCAAGGGAACAACTGGTTAGCATTGATAACACAGCCATGTAATGTAGGGAAACAATATCATGTGAAAAGTTCCATTTTAAAATTCACATATTTAATTTTTTTTTAATCAGTATGGAATACTAGGAGGAATTATAAACTACATAGACATTAGGAGACTGGAAGGATGTTAAGTCTACCTACAGTGCTAAATCTCTGAATGAAATTCAACAAAAGTTTTAAACATTCTACTGTATTATGTGAATAAATATGAATTACCCACTTCACTGTCCTTAATTTGAGGAAATATTTTAATGCATTGCTTTTGTCTGCAACAGAAAGACTTCAGATAACTGGACTAAAAGATACATGGAAAAGAATTTTGTTTTGTTTTGTTTTGAGATGTAGTCTCACTCTGTCTCCCAGGCTGGAGTGTAGTGGCGCAATCTCGGTTCACTACAACCTCTACCTCCTGGGTTCAAGCAATTCTCCTGCCTCACCCTCCTGAGTAGCTAGGATTACAGGCATGTGCCACCATACCCAGCTAATTTTTGTATATGTAATAGAGACAGGGTTTTGCCATGTTCACCAGGCTAATCTCGAACTCCTGACTTCAAGTGATCTCCTTGCCTCAGCCTCCCAAAGTGCTGGGATTATAGGCATGAGTTGCCACGGCTGACAAAAAGAATTTTTAATTATAATCTTAGATGTACCATTATTTTAAAAAGCTAAATTCAAGGGTAAATTCCAAGTATCTAAATTTCAATACATAAGGCTATATAAGTGTAATATTGTGGTAGCTCACTCCTGGTTCACTTACATCCTTCCCATAAATTATATAGTATTGGTTTATGACTAGCATGAGCCTGAATATATAGCCATCAAACAGGAAAAACAGCAGCTACATTTACTCAACATTTGTTTTATACCAGTTGCTGTATTCTAATATTTTCTTTCATTTAATCTGTATGATAAGGATTAAATATACTTACATGTACCCTGAAGTGAAAACTCCAAGGCTAGGAAAAGGTCACTCACTTTTTAACTAATCCGGAAGAAGTTCCTTTCAGACCAGATTGTTCTGACGCCAACATATCTCCTAAGCCAGTCTTTCTCAAGCTATCCATGATGAAAGGCCATATTTTTATTATTCCAATATCTCACGAACCAATATTTTATAAAATCCAAATGATGAATAATCTTAAAAATTAAACATAAACAATTACAGGTCTATATTTTATATTTAGGGTCAGCAGACAAAAAATTACTTGTCAAATTTCTATAAAAATGTCAAGTGTTTATTCTCAATTTTGTTCTTACTGCAGACCACTAACAAACAATTCATGAATCAGCCCTTGGCCACAGGGTACAATCTGAGTAGGTGGCCAACATACTCCCTATCAATATTAAGTGAGCCTATCAATATTAGGATTAGGTGTTTCTTGCAGAAATGTTTACAGAATTAACAAGAGTCGTGACCAAATGAAAAATGTGCATGAATCTCATAAAATGTTCTCCAGTTACATACAAAGATATCCACATTCTAATCCCTGGAATTTGTGAATGTGTTACCGTAAATGGCAAAAGGGACTTTGCAGATGTGCTTAGGTTAAGGATGTTAAGATGGAGAGATTATCCTGGAATAGCTGAGTGAGCCCAATATAATCACAGGGGTCTTCATAAGAGAGAATCAGTAGAGTGAAGATTCAATGAAGAAAATATAACAGTGGAAGCTGAAGTCAGAGAGATTTGGAGCATTTTCCTGCCGGTTCTAAAACGGAAGAAGGTGATGCAAACAAGGAATACAGGTGGGCCTCAGATGCTGAAACAGGCAAGGAACTACATGCTTCCCTAGAGCCACACTGGTCTTAGAACTTCTCACCCCAGGACTGTAAAATAAATGTGTTTTACATTAAGCTAATACATTTGTGAAAATTTGTTATAACAGCAATTGAAAACACAGATTTTGGTACTTGTTAATGGGGCACTGCTAGTAACAAATACCTAAAAATGTAGACAGTGGCTTTGGAATTGGTAATGAGAAGAAGCTGGAAGAATTTTGAGAAGCATAATACAAAAATTCTAGATTGCCTTGAACAGACTGTTATTAAAAATAAAGATCTGGTTAAGGGCTCTGCTGATACGGACTCAGAAGGAAGTGAGGAGCATGGTAGAGAAAACTTTTAACATCTTGGGGAATATCTAAGTTGCCATAAACAGACTGTTGGTAGAAATGTGGACTTTAAAGGAGATGCTGGTGAGGCCTCAGAAGGAAATGAGAAACATGTTATTGGAAATTGGAGAAAAGAGAATCTTTGTTTTATAGTGACAGAAAGCTCAGGTGGACTGACTCCTACAATTATGTAGAAGTCAGAGTTACAAGTGATTAACTTACATATTTAGCTGAGGAGATTTCTAAGCAAAGTGTTGAAAGAGTGGCCTGGTTTCTTCTTGTAAAATATGAGAGGAAAAAGATGAATAAAGGGAATAACTATTAATCCAGAAGAAACCAGGACTTGGTGATTGGGAAAACTGTCAGCTTATGAAGACTTCAAAACACTAAAATAAGGAAACGTAGTTTCAAGAAAGCATACTTGAAGAGAAAGCCAATTTTATATCTGGATAACATTTTGCAAACACCTTATAAGGATTAAAAGATCAAAGTGAAAGGAGGGCTCTTTGAAGTGATGAGGCATGTGATTCATGGATCCCTTCAGCCACTTCAACAGAGGCCAAAAATGGAGATGAAATTATCCAAGTAAGATCTGTAGAGGAGCCTGTTTTTTGAATGAAGTGAATACTATAGATATACATAGGAAAATAACAAGGTTCTTGAGAATCCTACAATGGTGGTAACACCATCAGCTTGGACTGATGAAAAAGGATGAAATGCAAGAAAGACACTCAAAATTCTACAGGTAGGAGATGGCTGACAAGAATACCTGGTTGAAAATATGTGCAACCCTTCATGAAAATGAAGAAATCATTCTGGACTAGGTCCAGAGGGTGCAGTCTCAAGTCACAGAGGATTATTCACAGGCCTTGAAATCTAATGGAGTTTTCCCATGTAAGTTTCCACATTGCTTGAGACTGGTAACTCTTTTTTCCTTCCACTTTATCCCTTTTTGTGTGGGAATGTCTGTGACTGTTATCCTATGCCTGTTCCTCCATTGCATTTTGGGAACATATAATTTGTTTTGTAGTTTCACAGCTACACAGATGGAGAGGAACTCTGCTCAAGGACGGATTATAAACAGATCCTTAGCTATGCCTAATTTAAATAATTTGGATAATGAGATTTGGGACTTTTAAGCTGATGAAATTTAGATAGTTTGTACTTGTGTGATGCTATGATTGGTTGAGACTTTTGGAGACCTGAGGATGTGATGAAATGTGTTTTGCGTGAAGGAAGGATCTGAATCTTTGGGAGCCAGAGGGTAGACTACGGCAGGCTGAATTATGCTCCCCAAAGATAACTCCATCCTAATTCCTGGAAACTGTAAATATGTTACCTTATATGGCAATAGAAATGTTTTGGGTGCGATTGGGTTAAGGATCTTGAGATGGGAGCATTGTCCTGGAGTATTGGGGTGGATCGAACATAATCACAAGGGTCCTTATAGGAGGGAATTAGGACAGAAAATGTCAGAGCGGGGATGCAAGGACAGAAGCAAAGGTCACAGTGAAAGAGATATTTGAAAATGCTACATTGCTGGCTTTGGATATAGAGAAAGGGGTCAAAGAAGTGAAGTGGTTTCTAGAAGCTGGGAAAAGCAAGAAAACGGATTTTCTTCTAGAGCCTCGAGAAGTAACGCAACCCGACCAATACCTTGACTAGGGTATTTGATCTCTAGAATAATAAATTTGTGCTGCTTTAAGCCACAATGTAGATGGGAATTTGTTATAGCAGCCACAGGACAATAGAAATGCCTCTAACTTAATTAGGTTAAAACAAATTCACATCCCAGGAATCTCAGAGTTAAAATAGCAAAGAATATGCTTCACAAGACATTAAAAATTAACGTATAAAACTAAGAAATCCTGATATTTTTCTGTTGACAGTCATCTTGTGGAAATGTGACAACTGTGACAACACAGAAATGGAAGAGCTCATCCCTCCAATAGGATGAATTCTGCTTTGTAAACTGAAAGAAAAGTAATTCAATAAATACACACTGCGGTTGTGTAGTCAACACAGTATTTTCCTAATGGTGCATTAGCATTTGAAAGTACAGGAGGAGTGGTTTATTTAGGCTTTGAATCTATTGCTGTAAATGAGCGCCCCCTTCACCGAGGACCCCTCTTCAATTATCTCATCAACCTAATTTCAAAAATCATACAAATAGTTTAAAAAGCCACTTCAAATGTTATAGGGCAATGAGATTGCCCACAGTTCAGGCAGCAATAGATATTCAGTCATCGGAATTACGGCATGATTTACTCACTTTTAGGGATGTCTAAGTTCTTTCAAGAGTCAGGACGTAATCACACTAGAAACGCACATGCAGCGAAGCGGTTTCAGAGCATCCCTTACCTGGGTCACAAGCGGCTCCAACAGCCTTTCTACGGTGAGCGTCCGGATTTCCAAACTTTTGGGGTCCCATTTCAGAATGATAGGTGAGGTTGCCGACGTCATGCTCCCTACGGGAACACACGTTATCAGTTAGCAGTAATGCTCTTTGAAATAAATTATGACTTTGGTAAGTCAAAATGAGGAAATCACTGAAACTTAGAACATACTGGAAGATCACCTCTCTGGGCCAACTTGGTCAAGGTAGAGATGGGAAAACCAGACCGGTACCCTGTGAGGTGGCAATGTTGGAATCCGATTAAAACATACTCAGCGTACGGGGGTACCTTAGGTCTGCTTTTGGGACCCAGTTGCCACTGAAATCTTTCATTTACTCAACAGTGGGTATGCATACCTATCTGCTATATGCTGCAAAAGATTTTGGTCTTGCCTTCAAGTTGTTTAAGGTTTAAAGTTAGAGACACCCAAATCTGGGAACAATTAGGCCTCAGTGTGACATATATTGTGATTAAGAAACACGGAAAAGACTACGGGAGAGATGAGGAGGGGGCATCAATGTCAGTCTGTGGAGAACTACAAAGAATAGCAGAAAGCAAAGTAAATCCATCAATGATTACTAAATGTAGGGCCCCCTGTTATAACAAAAGGCTACTTTTCTCTTCACATCATAAGTGACCCCTGAGGTAATATCATACTCCTTGGGCCAGAGTTTCAGTCTCTTAAATAAGAAAGACATCTTGCAAACTAAGTGCCAAAGGTTCTGAAAATTATCTGCTACTATTTACATGCTCTCTGATTATTCACTACATTTACATTCTTGTCCCATAAAATCAGTGACTGATAAGGTTACTTATTTCATTCTAAAGCAATCCTCTCTTACCGAAGAACCACTGACATGCAGGTAGCAGTCTCCCCATAACAAGCAAAAAATAACAGTTCTAGCACCTTCAAAAATTATAAATTCTATGAGGGTGTGTTTCTCTCATCAAGAAATTGCTAAATACATTCTGACATCTAACCACTGGACAAGCAACCTTAGATTGTGCAAACTGAATCTGAATTATTTGCCTTAATACCAACATAAATCAAAATGTCCATGGCTGTTCTCTTATTTTGAATCAATGTTCCCATTCAATTCCATCCTTATAAATCAATATAGATGATTGTTTCTACTGGAATTAATACGACAAAGAAGGCCTATCACAATAGGCACTAGTAGAAATGTAACTCTCTCCTACAGCTAATCCATTTGCAAACAGATCCAACCAATTTGCTTCAGAAAAAAAAAGAAGAGGCAAAGACACAGTGTGCTGGTATTTTAACTCTCTCCAAATGCCATGTTTAAAATAAACTAAGCATAGCAATCCAACCATACAGACCGATTTAGATTTGGGTTTCTTCATCACAATAGTTGGCACTAACATGCTGCCTGTCCTCCAAAAACCTAAAAACACTTTACACATTTTCCATTCACACTACCAACTGCCACAAAGCAGCTGTGTCATACACAGAATGCTGCGGCTGGGCAGCACACCTTCTCGTGCCATAGAAGGATAAAGATGCCAGATGCTTCCTGCAGACACTGGGATACCTTCATCCCTACTGAAGCCAGACCTACCTAAGTGATCTTAGTCCAGTACTTATGACAGAGCTATTGCAAGCTTCTGGAGAAGGTCCCTGAGAACGTTCCTTTTTCAAACTCTGATGGAACCCCAAGTGGCATAATAATGATGATGAACAAGGAAGTTCCGTAGGAAAGCTGGATACTCAGTAGTGAAGTCATTGTAACATGAAAGTGGCAGGTACTATGTGAGACTGCATAGAGAATTTCCATTATAACATGGGCATGCTTGCATATATAGGCTGACAGGTCATGGAAAGTACATAAAATTATTGCTGTTCATTATGTAACTTTAAAAAAATGACACAAAAATTCTGGAGTGAGAAACAAAAATGCTGGGGCAATCTAGCTTGCATCAAGCAGAAGTGAGGGATACTCCTTCTACAAAGATCTTAAGCCAATTATGAGCCAAGAAGCAAGAGTGACTTAGGGCCTTTAGTCCTGAAGGTCACAGAGCCCTTATAAATCTAAAAATAAAAGATTAATAGTTCCCAGACAAATCACTCAAATTAATTTATTCCTTTGAGGATCAATCATTTCAGTCATTTCTTGTGACAAAGGTAAAATTCGATAGCAAAGAAAAGGTTTCACGGTATTAATTTGTTGAAGTGGAAAAATAAGTCATAGAAACTTTAAATGCTGTTTTCTAGCCATGCCGTTTCTGATACAGTTGAGGCTAAAACCAGGAAATCTGTTTCTACCCCATAATCTTTTCATCATTTAGTTTACTAACCACATTAGCAATGAACAAAAGGAGTGGTGGCGGGGACTGCAAAATCCCTACCTCTAAATCCACACGTCGATATCTAAAATTCCCACTGAATTGCCTCTAAGGGGCATTTTAACTTCACATCAGCTATTGAGCACAAGGTAGAAGAAGGAAAGAAGCTCCCCTGCCTGCAATACTTCAGCTGGAATCATCTTTGCAGTTTGCTGTTTCTAGAAAAAGTATTCCTGTCCTGCTACGTCCTGCTATTTTCAAAACACTTGATTGCTTTCTGCTATCTATATTAGACCTTGTATTAGGAACATTTTCCTTAAGAAAGCCCTTGGCCGATGGAATTGCATGAAAACAGAAAAAAAAATGCTATTCCAGGATAGTAATCATAACCATAGTCTTCTAGATTCACCCATGGATGATCTTTGCCTCCAGAGTTCTAGTATGAACAAATGAGGGCAGATAAGGCAAAATGAGTCAAGCATCCTCTAGAGCAAAGAAGGGAGGCAATGGTAATCAGAAAATAGGAACTGATGATTTGGTATGTGGCCTCTATGACAAGCACACACAATAAAGTGACTCCTACCTGAGAATGTCATCTTACTGGTACATTCAATATTTATGAATTACAAAGGACAGAGAAAATGCATAGGCTTTTGAGGTAGATTGGAGGATTTTTCAGTAAATAGTCATTTCCTTCCCAACCTTACCTCCATGAGAATAGTTTCCTGTTCCATTGCTATTGGGGTTTAGCCAAAGGAATGTTAAGAAATATGATGTGAGTAGACATTTGGAATGTACTTACTTAGTTGTGCTTCTCCTCTGTGCTACTGGCTTCTGCCATAAGAATCACATATAACTTACTGGTCCAAAAAGAAAGAAAGGCACATGCAGCACCCCTGAATCCAAGCTGAAGCTGGAGCCAAGCACAGCCTAGTCAGTCAACTCCCAACCAAGCCACCAACACATGATCAAGAAGTAAATGCCTGCTGTTGTATGTTGCAGGCCACTGAGATTTTGCCATTAACTGTTTATCAGCAATAGCTAACACAATGGTATCAGATTGACTTTTGTTTAAATTGAAGCCCAGCAATTTATTAACTCTGTGATACTGTCCAATTGCCTGCCTATTCTGAGTCCCAGTTTCCTCAAATGAAAGATCAGGATAATAAGAAATTTATAGGTTTATTGTGAGGATTAAATAACTTAATGGATAGAAAGCACGCTAACATTTCTGGAAATATTTGTTATTATTGTTATGTTGTCATTATTTTCCCAAATTTGAATTTCCTTTTTTGTAATTCTTTCTCTCTGAAGTAACAGGTAAACACTCATTAAAATAGAGATCCAGATTTATACTCCTCCGTGTGGAATAATCAAATTGACTCAAACGAGAAAACAAGAGAACAAATCAAGCGTGCAGTCTCACAAGCCCTTCAACTTTCTGAGGATAAAATGATATAGAGTCTCAATTCAGTCTGTGCAATTAATACAGTCTGTCTGCCCACAAAAGAAAATGTACATAAATCAATTTTCTTCTCATTGATTGGAATTCAAAGAAAAAAAATCATATTTTACTTACCTTTGGTAGAGGGACTTAGAATACAGATTGGACTCAGTCAGAGTGAAAAACAAGATTGTAAATAACAAAGACAACAAGATTGTCTTCTTCCACACAGCACAATGTTACAAGCTTATAAGAAAGCTCCTAGAAGTTTAATTTCTGAGAAGAGTTTCTTCATAAAAAGTTTTAGCTGGGCACGGTGGCTCATGCCTGTAATCTCAGCACTTTGAGAGGCCACAGTGATTGGATGGCTTGAGCCCAGAAGTTTGAGACCAGCCTGGGCAACATAGTGAGACCCCATCTCTACAGACAAATATAAAAATTAGGTGGGTATGGTGGCACAGTATTATAGTCCCAGCAAATCAGAAGACTGAGGTGGGAGGATCACTTGAGCCCAGGGAGGTCGGGGCTTCAGTGAGTCATCATTGTGCCATTGTGCCATTGTATTCTGGCCTGAGCAACAGAATAAGACCCTTTCTCAAAAAAAAAAAAAAAAAAAAAGGAAAGAAAGAAAATAAGAAATGAAAAAAGTTTCTTTTTTTAAAATTATACTCTTAAGTTCTGGGCTACATGTACAGAGCATGCAGTTTTGTTACATAGTTTACACGTGCCATGGTGATTTGATGCATCCATCACCCCATCATCTACATTAGGTGTTTCTCCTAATGCTATCCCTCCCCACTAGCTCCCCACCCCCTGATAGGCCCCAGTGTGTGATGTTCCCATCCTTGTGTCCATGTGTTCTCATTGTTCAACACCCACTTAGGAGTGAGAACATGTGCTGTTTGGTTTTCTGTTTGTGTGTTCGTTTGCTGAGAATGATGGTTTCCACCTTCATCCATGTCCTTGCAAAGGACATGAACTCATTCTTTTTTATGGATGCACAGTATCCCATGGTGTATATGTGCCACATTTTCTTTCTCCAGTCTATCACTGATAGGCATTTGGGTTGGTTACAGGTCTTTGCTACTGTAAACAGTGCCACAATAAACATACTTATGCATATGTCTTTATAGTAGAATGATTGATAATCCTATGGGTATATACCCAGTAATGGGATTGCTGGGTCAAATGGTATTTCTAGTTCTAGATCCTTGAGGAATTGCCACACTGTCTTCCACAATGGTTGAATTAATTACACTCCCACCACTAGTGTTAAAGCATTCCTGTTTCTCCATATCTTCTCCAGCATCTCTTGTTTCCTGACTTTTTAATGAACCACCATTCTAACTGGGGTGGGATGCTATCTCATTGCGGTTTTGATTTGCATTTCTCTAATGACCAGTGGTGGTGAGCTTTTTTTCATATTTTTGTTGGCTGCATAAATGTCTCCTTTTGAGAAGTGTCTGTTCATATCCTTTGTCCACTTTTTGATGGAGTTGTTTGTTTTTTTCTTGTAGATTTGTTTAAGTTCCTTGTAGATTCTGGATATTAGCCTTTTGTCAGGTGGGTGGATTGCAAAAAATTTTCTCCCATTCTGTAGGTTGCCTGTGCATTCTGATGATAGTTTCTTTTGCTATGCAGAAGCTCTTTAGTTTAATTAGATCCCATTTGTCTATTTTGACTTAAGAAAAAAGCTTTAAATTGTGTTTCTGTGTAAAGTAATAACATAGACCACCTGGTAATATTTCAGATAATTCCATATTATTTCTGTGGTGCTAAGAAAGAGGCATGGGCCAGGATGCTAGCAGCCATTTGCCACTCGTCATAAAAAAGACAAAACCTGACACAAATGAAAAGTAAGAGTAAAATGAGCTCCTCTATGAGCAGCCAAGGGTTAAGGAGCTTGTTTCCTTGGACAGTATCCTGGTAAGTAGAAACTGACTCAACTTCCCTTACTCCAAAGAATACCTTCAAATGCCAGATATGATAATGCAATGCATCAATCACTGCAGAAATTCTTCTTTTCAAACCTTCCTGGAAAATGTATTTGGAATTCTCTGCCTAACCTTTAAGTTATCTTCATTCTTTCTACTATACTTTCATATCACCATAGTCCAGGATGCTTTCCAGTTACCAAGGGGACCATCCAAGCCTGCTTTCTCTCCACGAAGCTCTGGCTTAAGATTCTCCTCAAGAACTTTTCTCTTCACCAATACTGAGCACTATTGTCATCAAACTCCATGAAGCTTTATTATATGCTAGGCTAGCTTTAGTTGATACAAATTTAGAAGAAGTTGATAATTGATAATGTCTGTAATTATCAGAGAGTTGTGGAGATAATTCACCTGCCTCCACACATATGATGTTGGGTCAGTTACATTACCTAAGCTTCGGTTTCATTATTTGTAAAACAAGGATGGTAATAACACTACATTATTAAAGGATTTGTTCTGAAAATCAGTGGAAAAATCACACATGCAAAAGTGATGGTTTTTCTTCTTTGCTATGTTGTCTACATGAGTATCATGCTAACCTTAAATACACCATTGGGGTAAGGATGGCACTGGAAATCTCACAAAACAAGATGCCTGAAAAAACAGACTCATTGAGAAAGGGAGAGAGATGAGATAAGGTGAATTTTCTAAATTTCTTAAGCCTTTCAGGATCAAGTCTGAAAACCTTGAATTGCGTTTTTTCTGCCTTTTTTTTGCATTTATTTCTTTAAATTTCTCCCATATTTAGGGTAGCTGGCAGGGTATTACTAGTACCAAGTCTCCTGTACATTAAATTTCTTTTTCCATGAGTAAAATAATACTGGCTAATGAGCTTTTACTATTACTTCCCATTTATAAATGGGGAAACTACAGTATAAAACAGTTAAAAAAGTTACTCATGGTCATAAACTTGAACCTTGGCTAGGTGTTATTACTCATGTCTATAATCCCAGTACTTTTGGAGGCTAAGGCAGGAAGATTGCTTGAGTCCAGAAGTTTGAAACTAGTCTGGGCAACAATGATGAAACCCCATCTCTACAAAAAAATATAAAAATTAGCTGGGCGTAGTAGCATGTACCTGTAGTCCCAGCTACTCCAGAAGCTGATGTGGGAAGATGGCCTGAGCCTGGGAGGCAGAGGCTGCAGTAAGCCGAGATCACACCATTGCACTCCAGTCTGGGTGGTAGAGTAAAACCCCATCACCAAAAAAACCAAAAAACTTGAACCTAAATTGTCTTGACTTCAGAGCTTATGCTCAAAAGCACTCTGGTATACTGCTTCTAAAGAAGAATTCCAAGGCTTAGTTACACCATGGGGCTTCTGTATCATGGGAGGAAACAGAGGTAAGGAAAGAAATTCTTTAAAAAATGAGGAGCTAGTCATTTCTGGAGAATGAGAGAGGAAGAGGCAGGAGAGAGACATAAAGGAATGTTAGACTAGATGAGGAAGACACCAGCAGCAGGTGTTCTAATACACTCGCGGAGCTCATGGGCAATGTGGCTGCTTTTCCTGGTGAGATAGAGCAGGTCTTGACGTCAGTTTCCCCAAGTTGCCATTGTTTTTACATGGTGAAAGTAGGATGCTGGCTGTGAAGCTGGGCCAGCTAGCAAGCAACACATGGGCCTGGCAAAGTCAAGAGAAAGAACCTGTGAGGCGTAATGCTAAGTAGACAAAATTTTGGCCCAGTGACTTCAGCCCCCTTTGTTAGCTTGTAAATATCTCACATTACACGATCAAGGGGATTTTACAGATGTGATTAAGGTCAGTGGCCTTTAAAATAGGGAAATTATCCCTAATTATCTGTGCAGAACCATGTAATCACATGAGCCCTTAAAAAGCAGATCTTTTGGCCAGGCGCAGTGGCTCATGCCTGTAATCCCAGCACTTTGGGAGGCCGAGGCCGGTGGATCATGAGGTCAGGAGTTCAAGACCAGCCTGGCCAACACGTTGAAACTCCGTCTCTACTAAAGATAAAAAAATAATAATAATTAGCTGGGCATGGTGGCAGGAGCCTGTAATCCCAACTACTTGTGAGGCTGAGGCAGGAGAATTTCTTGAACCTGGGAGGCGGAGGTTGCAGTGAGCCCAGATCTGACATTGCACTCCAGCCTGGTTGACAGAGTGAGACTCCATCTCAAAAAACAAACAAACAAAAAAGCGGTTCTCCTGGCAATCAGTGGAAGAGAACATGATAGAGATACAGCAGAAGAGGATGTAGGACAGTAGGGCTAAGGGAAAAAGCAAAGGGATTTGAATTGAGAAAAACTTAACCTAGTTGCTATAGGGGCCACATGAAAAGGATGGAAAAGAATGTGGGTGACCTCTGGGAGCTGAATGAGTTCTGGCTGAAAGTCAGCAATGAACTGAGGATCTGAGTTCCACAACCACCTGGAAACGAATTCAGTCACCAACCTAAATGTAGTGAGAAGCGGGTTCTTCCCCAGAGCCTCCAGTAAGGAATACAGTCCTATCGACACCTTGATTTCAGCCTTGAGAGATCTTAACAAGGAGACTCAGCCGTGTCTGCCTGGACTTCTGACCTTCAAAAACTAAGTAGTAATACATTGGTAAGTTACCACATTCCGCTTGTGCTAACATTTTTTACTGCAGCAATAGGAAACAAATACAAATAGTTCTTAGATGTGTATTTCCATGACAATCACCTATAGGCCATGCTAACACAAATTCTGGGACCCACCCCGAGAGTTTCTGATTCATTAGGTCTGGGATGGGTTGGAGAACTTCCATTTGTGACAAGTTTCCAGAGGATGCTGCTGCTGTTAGTCCAGGAATGACACTTTAAGGACCATTGTTGTCATCAGGAACCATCACCACATGTGCCAGTATGGGAGCAGTGAAGAGGAAGACATGGGATATCTCTGCTCAGACCAGATGACCAGTAAGAATAACATCACTTTATTTGGGGACCATAAAACTAAGTCTTCCAAATATGTTATCTGAAATACAATAGTAGTTCTAATTTTCTGTTGTTAATTTTTTAAAAAGTACCTCTAGGATCTGGATACCCTATTGCAAGGGGCTATTTTCTGGAGCTGAATAGAGTATCCATGTGGATGTATCACAGGCAGGAGCAGAAAGTGAAGAATTAAACAGAAGTCTTTTGTATTATTCTCTACATTTCCCTAGAGAGTTAAAGGCATCCCAGCTACCACCAGAATACATTCTGCCATGACACCATGTCCAGATGGAGGTTAGGGGAGGATGGCAGTTGTTACTCTTCCTGGCACTACCATGTGTATGAAAATTGCCTGGTCTGGTCGCCAAACTGTGGGAAAGCCGTACTTCTTATGTTCCTCCATTAACTCTGCTCAATTTAAGCTCATTTCTCCTAACTTTGACTATAAGGAGGTAGTATATCATCCATCACTATTCTTTACACAATAATCATTCAAAGCCCTGGCTCAGTGAACTGAGAGGTGACCCAAGATGCAAACTGCTGCTGTAATTACAGGATCTGTCACTCCTTTTATTCAAAATTGAAGTGATATGAAATGTCTAAGTAGTTTTTGCTATTTGCAGTGAAGGCAGGGTGGGGTGCGGGTATCTCTGCTATTACTAAAGTGCAGTTTAGCACTTCCCTCAAATATTACAATATTAGCAAGACCTCTATTCTTGGTAAACCTATACCTTTTAACAAAACACTCAAATAATGCAGAACAAAAATATCACTCTAATAATCTAAAAATATTACTGTAATAATACTCAATATCAAAGCATAAATGCATATTAAAGAATGCCTTAATAAACATATCAAACTATTATATCTTTTCCAGAATCTCCTTTTTCTTCTACCCAAATAAAAAAAAAAGTTACCAAAAATATATATACAAAGAAAGCTCCAAAGCCTCAAGTCTTTCAAGGTGGTAAGTTGAGACTAATAATATATGGCCTAGAGTTTGCAGATTAAAAAGAAATAACCATGTCCATATCTCACTGAAATGGGTTTTTATACTTACAATAGCATACCCATAAAATTTCATACTATATGGCAATTTTATAGAAATTGACTACTCCTGGAATATGATAATAGACAGTCAGTAATTTGAAATTGAAAATAAAATCTATTATCTGTCAAATTCATTTCCTTGCTTTTCACTGCATTCATAGTCTTATTTTAATTCATTTTGGAAACATATACAGACTCAGTATCTCCTAAATTATGGGTTGTTTTCCACTTGGGTGTGAACCTATTTGGTATCCAGATAAGCAGAGCTTACTCATATGCCACGCTAGGTGTCCAGTGTCCCATCAAGGATTCAAGTTGTCTAAATGAAATTCTTATTTAGAAATTTGAAGCTTGCTTGTTATCCTTCAGCAACACTGCAATTCAGATTTGAATGATAGATTCCAACAACTGAAAATCAGAACTGTTAGTATTCCAGGTAACGTTTTTTAAGGAATTATCTTTATAGTCCAAAAGTAACTTTAAATTATTCAGTAGAAACCTAGCTTATTTGGCAATTAATTTATTCTTTGTTCTTCTGCCCATAAATTAAAATTCCATATGCAATAACCATATTTCTCAAATCTTCGCTAGTCTCTCAACATTTCATATTTAGATTATAGCAAAATAGCCACCAAACTGCCTTCCTTTAGTCTCACTGTATAATTTAGCCCAAACTAATTATCCTAAACATTGCTTTTCTAGAAAACCAGAGCAACTGCCTTAATTCTCTTTTCCAACAACTCCTCTTTGTAACCAGACAGACATTCCACTTTCTGACCCTGCTCTATTGGATCTTATTTCTTTAACAAAAGTCTTCTGCTCCAATCAGGTGTGGATCACATTACAACACATGCTTTATGCCTCCTCCCAAGTTTCTACCTGGGACACATCCCTTTTCATCCTCCAGGGAAAATACTGACATTCTCACCCTGCACCTTCTGCATAATCCCTGAATCAAGACTGTATTTACAGTTAGTAACAGAAGATCTTAACATTTTTCTTAACTGGCTCATTAAGAAATTTACACATAGTTTGACATAACTCACCAAGTTATACACTCATTAAGACACAAATTCAGTTTTTCACTTATTTTCTATTATCTGTAGGATACAGTAGAGAGTTAGACCCTTCATAAATGTTGATTAAATGTGAACATCTGAAATATCCAGATATTTATCTATATTTTGTAAGTATCAGTTCTTTATATTTTCAATTGTGGGACCATTTCCTGGAGAGTAATAGTGTTTAAAATACATTTCAGACATATTTTTAGACATATTCTTTGTTTAGTACTTCCTCAAACCCTGAAAACACACAATGTCTTGGTATTATTTAGAGAACATAATTTATATTCATGTTTACTTTTATTTATATATTTTAGAAAAATGTACATTTTCAGTACATATGAGAACAGCATAGCAGTTTAACATGTGTTAAATCATGTCCCATTTTTGTTCAGGAAAAAGTAACTTTGAGACTAATGATATTTGATTCAGTTCTGATTTCCACATGAGTAACTTTGTGCAAAGTATAGATCAAGCTCTACAGGTTAGCCCACAATGCCTCCCAGGAAGTCTTCCTTCTCCTCACTGACTCAAATTGCATATTGTCTTCAAGGCCCTCTCAGGTCCCAACCTCTTTACGAAGTCTCCCTGTTTATACAAGTCCTATTAACTTTTCCTTTCTCTGAATTCCACCATTATTTAGAATAACTACCATATAATACATGATTTGAATACAAGTTACCTTGTGTTGTTCTCTATTTGATTTATGTAAGTTTTGTGCTCTCTATTGTATTCAGGAACAGAGACTCTCCGCTTTCACAATGATTAGCAGTATTGGGCATTACTCAAAATGCTGTGAGTACTCATGGACTTGATTCTTTGCCAAGTTAAAGTTTCTCTCTCTTTCTCTCTCTTTCTCTCTCTACACAAACACACACACACACACACACACACACACACTAGTTAAAATATAATACAAATGTTCTTTTGCAGAAAGTTTTTTTTTTTTTTTTTTTTTTACTAAGTTCACCATGTTAGCTACTACAGACCTGGGGAAAAAAGTAAGTTTTCTCCCTCAGAATGGCTTCGATATTCTTTCTTTTAAATGTAGCTTTTATTTTGTTATGAGAGTCTTTTCAGTTATACTAAAACTAATCCATTTGATCCAACTCAAATTTCCCACAGTAGTTACCACGATATAGTTTGAATCCCATTCAACAAGGCTTTGAAAACCCTCAACTTATAACCAAGTCATACAAAAGTTAATTTTTAAAAGTAATTTTAGTATTAAGATATCTTTACTTAAAAGTTAGACAACCAATTTTAAAAAGAAAAAAAAAACTTTTAATGAGGACTTATGTCCAGAATACACTAGAAACTGAAATTTAATTAAAGTGTTTTTAAGTAATTTATATAGAGAAATTTTACTTTTAATGCAAGAGTCTATTGCTTCTCAATTATTTCTTTGAAAGCCTTTGATATTCTAGGAAAGAAGTATAATCCCATAACACATCATTAAATACAAAGTTTTCTGTCTCTTCCTTCATTCAGTTATCCATCGCTCTGGTTAGGTGATTTGGGAAACATTAAGGTGAATTAGACTTGCTTAATGCTGATTGGTGAGATGAGCTTTGTTCTGACTCATCAGATTATAAAAGCAGGAACCATTCACCAAGAGGGGAGCCCTCAGAGAGTAAATTCTGCTGGGATGGGCATCTCTGGGACCATTAAATCATTTCATTTTAACTTGGCATTTAGGTCAGGCAGTACAGAGGTCACCAATGGCAGCTGCAAATTTTGAATATCTTAATAGAGCCATATTTAGTAGTTTGTGCAACAGAGTAATGGGAAAATAATCAATGATCTTTTGAATTGCTACCAGAAAAAATGCAGGAAACAAATTAACCAAGACTATGGAAAGGCATCCAAGTAACTCTAGGATGGAGAGTCAAGAAGACAAAGTAATCATGATATAAAGAAAGACATGCAGATATTTAAGAGCTATTTTCAACAGTTAAATAGTTATAAAAATACTTAATTAGTACCCAAGGACTTGTATTTTTAAAGCAAGCTCTAGTGAATTATTATATATTATTTTAAAAGTTGAGGCTAAATCCACACATGTGCTGGTGAGTTATAAAGGAATTAAGTAGCAGAAACTCATACAGAAATTATTTAAGCGTAATAGACCTGCCTCATGCAGTCTCCTATGTCACAGACTGGCTGATTCACTGGATCTACTGTGAACAGGTATGCTTTGCATCCAGTGGCAGCTACAGCAAATGGGAAATAATTCTCCTGCATTGTGTTAGCCTTGCCCCTTTCAACTGAATTATGAGACTTGAAAGGTCATAACACATTACAGCAATTATATTTGTTTAGAAGCCTTTTACAGTGAGGATTGATATTTCAATGCAAGCTGTGTTCAGCATATATTCTCCTCAGTAAATCATCTTATTAAGCTTGTTGATACAGAAAATCACATGTATAAAGAAACAATAACCAAGCTTTCCTTCTGGTCATAAGTGGCATTTCGTTTTGTATTTGTGAGCCAATAAATACCTCAGGTAATATGCTTTTATAAATATATATAATGAATCTACTATGGTTTTAGGAAATGCAAATGAGGCCCTGTTAATTTTTTACAACTCAAGACAGTAAAATCCTTTCCATTAATTTCATGATACTTACATTTCCAAACAACCAAGATTTCAATGGACACTACAGGTTATTGGCCAAAGTTTATTATAATTATTAGTAGTTTCATGTTGCTATTCTCAAATCCCGGTGCCCTGGAGTCCTTGGTCAATGACTGAGAGTGAGAACATGTGTACAAGACAGTCATGGAGGAAGGCATGAACACACACAGTGCGCTGTCTAAGTGTGTGTTCAGTAACTAACAGTAGTTACTGAACAGTAACTACTGTTCAGGCACTTGACCTATGTTACCTTATGCTATCTTCACACTGCTGTCAGGTCAATAGCGATGGTATCCCAATTTAGCCCATAAGAGAACTAAAGCTTACTTTTCCAAGGTTAGTGGAATTCAACCAAAGTTTGTTCCAAATCTGTGTTTCTTCCAAGATACAATTGAACTTCCTGAAATGTGTTCAATATATTATTTCACGAGTGGTAAGTCTTGGGTGGGGGCAGAACAGACTAAGAAAATACATAGCTTCAAGAAACTTCACAGAAACATGTGGATAATAAATCCCTAATGTATTATTTAAGATAACTGAAGTGATTAGGGACTATTTTTGACCTTTCGGTTTGTCAGAGAAGGCTAGACCTTTCTAACACGCATCTCTTGATACCACTCTCAAGATAAAAGTGGACAGATAATGGATCTAATCCAGTTTAGAAGGTCCTTGTTTCCTACAAGTTCAAAAACCATCAAACGGCTCAATACATTCGTGCATCAGCCATAGTCATTCTAAGATGACCAGAATCACCTCAGATGACACATCTACAAATGTATCAGCATCTGTTTATAGCCTTAACTCCTTCCCAATTGCCTCATTAAAATATGGGGCTTACGTCTTCTTTCCTGTATCCCATCGCTTCCTGCCTCCTGACTGAGGCCTCGCTTCATCATTTGTACTCCTCTGTATCCTCAATTTCCCCCCTTTTCTGGCTCTTCCCAGGCAGTGGAAAGTACTGTCTAATTAAAAAACTAAAATACAAATTGTTTTTTTAAAAAAAAGATCCTTCGCCATCCTACTCCTCACTTGACATTCTATACTTCCCTTCTCCGTCACAGCCTAGCTTCTTGAAAGGATAGTCTATAATGCCTGTTCCGCTTCCTCACTACCTACTCATTCCTCATCCCACAACAATCTGGCTTCCGCCCTTGCCATTCCACTGAAATTAGCCTTGGAAAATTATAAATGATCTTCTAGTTACTTAATTCAATGGACAGCATGTGATTTCCCAGCTTATGTACTAAAATTAGAAAGATGTGGAGAAGATTATCATGGTCTCGGGCAAGAATGACAAGCAAATTTATGCAGCATCCAATATTTTTATAGTATGAACTCATTTTGTTATATATAGACATATATCTGAATATAAAGAATATATTTGCATATAGAAAAAAGTCTGGAAAGATATACATCAAAATTTTAACAGTAGTTATGCTGGGCGATGGGTTTAGGGTGATTCTTAAATTATTCAAAATTATATATATTTTTCACCATATACATTTATATATATATATATATATATATATATATATTCTACTTATATAATGATCACACAATCCTTATCTAAATAAAAAATCAATAAGCATATAATCTCAAAATATCCAGGGGCCTCTTTTAAAATCTTATCTTATTTAATAACACAGAAATATTTGGCAATGTTGTTTCTTCTGTTTCAAGAATACCACACTTTCCTGGTCTTCTTGTACCCTCTTAACATCTTATTCTTAGTCCTCTTTGTACCCTCTTCTAGAGGCATGCCCTTTATATTTCTGCTTTGAACTCCATCACTGTGTCTCACCTCTCTCTGCTCTAGTGCTTGTGTGCTCTCATTCGTATCAGTGTCTTACTTTATGCTGAAAACTCCCACATCTACTTCTTTAGCTCAGAGCTCCTTCCTGGGTTCCTGCCTCCTATACACAATGATTTACTAGGATTCCAAGCACTTCAAAATGAACAGGTTTAAAAGTGAACTCATCCTTCTACAACATTGGCCCAACTCCTATAGTCCTATGTCAATGAATAGAACTATCATGTATCAAGCCTTGTCAGAAATGCAGGAGTCATTTTTAATTCCTTTCCTTTCTCTTACCTCCTACAGTAAAAAGTTCAAGTCTAATAAATTCTGTCAGCACCTGTTTCACAACCATCTCTTCTTTCTCTCTCCACCACCGCTGCCTTAATCAAGGCTTTTGGCATTTCTTTATTCGATTATTGAAACAGACTCTTGACTGGTCTTGTTGCCTTCAGTCTTACCCCCTCTAATCCATTCTTTATCACACAGGCATAATGGTTTTTGCAAACATGAATGACATAATGTCACTGTCCCGTTGAATACTCTCTGATGACTCCCACTGCCTAAGTAAGAATAAAGTTCTAATTATATTAACTGTCCCCCAGTACAGTCCCATTACTCAGTATTTGCCAATTGTGCATCTTAAGTCTTTGTGAACTCCAGACCTAGTGAACTGCTAGCTGTTCTCTAAACATTCCATATTCTCCCATTCCTCTAATAATTTTCTTGTGTCATTCCTTCTAAGCCTTTTCTTGTGTCATTCCTTCCATAGGCCAGTTTTATCTTTATTTTCTTTACTTGACTTACTTTTGGTTGTCTTCTGAGACTCAACTCAGGAGGCACTTCTTGACCTGTTCAGTGCCACCCTTGATAGAGGACACCATGCTTCCCTCGACTGTGCCATAAATCTCACTCTATTTTAACTGTTCAGCTCATTCTCTTTTACACTAGAATATTGAGATCCTTGAGGATGGAACAGTAAATTTGATATTTTTGAATAAACACATAAGTAAATCATTGGCATTAAAGGAGCAGTCCCTTCTAAACTGAATGAATTATATGAGGGAGATGCAAAACAAGGTCTCTTGAACAAACTTATCCACAAAATAGTAGAATATCAGTCTCCAAAAGTCACTACAATAAATAGAGCTGCATCTAACGGTATTTGTTCAACCCCAATACTGACAGCTTAAAGAGCTCAACATTCAGGAACAGCTCCAGGAAAAGAAATCAGGACTTGAGTCAGAGCCATCCCTACTGATAAGCATAAGGTCTCTTGCAGGCTTTTTGCTGCAGGAATGCCATGATGTAATTCAGGAAACACAGCAAAACAAAGTGGGAAAACCAGCTTCTAGTTATATCTGTACCTCCCAGCCACCAAATTACTCTCTTGACAAATCACCTGCTTCATCTAAAATTATAGGGCAGCAACTTTATGCGCTTAAAAGAATCCATTGGTCTTCTGTATTTGCTTTAGCACCAAAATAATTATACCATTTCAGTGAAAATGCTTTTCAGCAGATTATTTTCAACTCTTATAATATAAACCAGAATCTATACTAACTATGTATGATTAGCAGGGGCATATTTGAGAGTTTCCTTAAGGACTGCTAAGTGATGTTTGTTAACCAAGTTCAAACACTATCTGTCTTTCATATGCTGGTTTTACTGACCTCACAGCAGGAGAGCATAGGCTCTGCAATAGTTCTTCAGTAATAGAGACAGATGACCTGTCATCAGTGGGTAGAATGTTGGTCTACACTCCTCCCTATCCTCTGACCAAAGATAGGTAGAATGAAACACTCCCTTTGACTAGTTGGGAAACAGAGGGAAACAATGGACTCAAATACCATCTAAGACAGAATTATGTTTTAGTGCAATTTAGTTAATGTGGAAAACACTACATCTCACAACATCTTTCTTCACTCACCTCTCAAAGCCCCCCTGCTCTTTCTTACCCATGTAATCACGGCTCATTCAAATATTGGTCATCTACAGGCATGGGTTAAGGCTGAATCTGTCTCTCCAGGCTAAGGAAGAGAATCGTCATTATCCTATGTAAAATATGTGGGATCGTTTCATTTTTCCATTTCTTAGTTCAGGTTTGGAGATGCAGCCAAACAAGATCTGATAGCAACTCAGCTGGAGACTTCTGGGAAAGGTTTTCCTGGAATATAGGGACATGTCCTTCTCCCCTGTGCTCTGCTGTAACGAGGCATGACACTGTTGCATCTATCTGTGACTATGAGGGGAGATAATGACAACAACTGAGAATAACAGAGGATGGAAAGCACTTAGGTCTCTTATGACAATCACACATTAAATTAGCCAAGACTGAAACCACTCTATCTTTAAAAATAGCAGATATGATTTCATATCATTTGCAGCCCCAAACTCCCTAATTAACATAATACTACCGATTGCTTTTCCAAATAAAATTCTTTGTGTTCTGACTGGTAGACTTGTGGTACTTATGAAGGGATTGGCAAATTACAGTCTATAGTGCAAATCTGCCCAGCACATGCTTTTGTAAATAAAGTCTGTATTGGAACACAGCTACTCTTTCTCATGTCATCTATACTTGAGTTACTTTTTCACCACAATAGCCAAGTTGAGTAACTGAGACAGAGACTGTATAGCCCACACATACGAAGTATTTATCATCCACCTCTACAGAAAAATGTTGCTGGTCCCTATTCTATATCACTGGATTTCAGGTAGGGGATGTATTACTCACACAATATTTTCCAGGGGCCATTTTGGATGTCCCAATCATTGTGAAGTGATTAAAAGGCCAGCATTGTTTAATGTAGTACAATGTTAAAATCCCACATAATAATGGATATTCTCTCTCAAAATACCAATAGTGATCCTACTGAGAAATACTACTCATAGTCAGTATAATAACCTATAACATAACCTGGATGTTGGGCCACATGAATTGTTTTTCACATTATACCTACCACCATGGCAACTGTGGGTCTGGTAGATTTACTAGAATAGGTAAATGGCAACCTAGAAGCATTGCACTAAAAACAGGATGGATCCTTATTAGCTATTTGTTAATAAATGGAAGAAACATATTTAAGAAATACATTTACTATTACTTTAGAGGATATTTTCTTTCATTTAAATTTTCTGGTTTGGGGTTTATTTAGACAAACTGAATATTCCAAGTTCTGTTCCAAAATACAAGTTGTTTATGCACACAATTTTTACCGGGGAATATTTTATATTATACTCATGCATTTTAAGTGTTTTTTACTTTCAATTTTACAGAAGGATCATAATGTCTTTGGAGTTCTTTTTATGTTAAGCAGTATTTATAAATAATGATAATTATTCTAATTTCTGCTTCAATAAAAAGACCTTAAAATATTTTATCGGAATGAACTAAATTAGCCTCACTATGGGATCTGGATTTGAAAGAAAGACAAAACATATTCATCTAAAACCACTGCAACTGTTTCACAGCAAGAAATATATACCCTAAAATATTTAGTCTGCTAAAATATATGGAAATTACAGGGATTTTAAAGTATGTGAATTGTCTTCATAGAACAATTTAAGGAATATGAAACAAATCTATTCTCAGTGGAATAAACCGTAAGTCCAAAAAGTCATAATTCACCAAAACTGTTACTTTCACAGAGAGATTGCAATACTAATAACCATGAAAGCCAGGGCGAGTCATGCTTCAGTAACACTATGGGGTGAAAGAGCAAGTGGTTTGGTCCTTTAGAAAATAACTTAATGTCACTTCAGATTTCCAGATTTTAACTATTTACTTTTTTCTTCTTTAAAGAGTATACGTGGTGGTTAAGAGGAAGGCATTTGGGTACTCTAAACTTTGTGTTGCAAATATTATTCCAGTTTATTAAATCTGTTTTTTATATACTGAGAGTACATGTATAGAACAAAACCACCTAAAACTCTCCTAAACATTAAAGAAAGACACGCCCCCCAACTCCTCCATCTAAAATGTGTATGCCACATATACATATAACAATGAGTATGTAACAACACCCTGGCTATTCAGCAAACAATACTAAGGTACTGCTATCTGTGAGACCCTTAGTGGTTTATTGACACTGGGCAGTGTCAAAGTTCTTTCAGCATGGCCCCAAGTATAAGTGATCCTACACATATGAAAATGAGTGTAAAATATTTCTCAGTTGGGTATACAGAGCACTGATTATAGAGAGCAAGTCTCTGGCAGAGAGATCACATGCAGGACTACACACCCAAGTAGACAACTATTTGATTCAACAGACAGATAAAAGCAAAATCAGCAGTTACCATGTAAGGCATTCAACATTATGAGCGCAGCACACAGAAGGAGAAAAGCCTCCAGAATGACTGTGCTTAGAGAAAATGCTGAGCAAATATGCTTGAGAAACTCTAGGACTTGATAAAATAAAGGCAACAGAAAAAAAATTCTGCCATGGGGCATATACAACAGGATCCTGTGATCCATGAGAAAAGAACTCAGGAAGATAGACTTCACAACGAAGGGTTTCAATCAGGTTTCAGTGAGGAAGAAGTGGAAATCGTTATCTAAATATACTATAGATTTTTCGTATGTTATCTATGTATGCATACAATAAAATGTACCTTATTCTCAGTTTAGAGCACAAACTCAGCCATTTCCAAAATACAACTATGTTGGTTGTGGAAATAGGTTGAAGGCCCACCCATATGGCACTGTTTAATGTGTGTGTCTGGAACTGATGTCTCCTACACCACCATTACAATCAAGGTTCTAACGCCCAAAGGAGTAAAAGATACATCAATGGCATCACTTTACAATAAGACTTGGAATTACACAAAATAATTCACAATATTTAGAAAATAATTTTAAAATACAAATAAACAAAAAGAAGTTTTCCCAAATTCTGCTCTTAGCACTTTGGGTATTTTAAGCTACACTACTTCTTTCTGTGTCTTACACTATGTATATTGAAAGTTTTTCTTTATCATTGGGACCAAAGTACATACTGTTTTAAATAACCATGGTTTTTCTCGTCTCTTTTACACAGATCAGTTTTCAATGTCAATGTGTGTTTCTGTGTAAAAATACAGCTGCATGATAGACTATTAATATTTAATTTTCCTGCCCAATTCTCTGATGGTCTCCCACTGTTTTAAATGTTCTTGGAATTTGATTCATAGAGGTGACGGAGTAACAACGCAAAGACGTCACTGCCATTAATAGAAGTTCTGTTACTCACAGTTAGAAAATCTGTCACTCACAATTCCCAGCAGGTGGGGGCATGCTATGCCCTCCCTTACAGTGCCTCATCAGAAGCACCTGGGTGAGTGAAGGAGGTAGCAAGGGGACAGCAGGTCCCAGGGTCTGTACTGTGGTACTGCAGGAAGGAATGAGTAAAGCAGGGTAGGCAAGTGTGAGCAAGGTTAAGATTGGACAATCTGAATACTTTCGGCAGGCTCTGAGCTGTAGAGTTGATGCTTAGTTGTCTGACACCCAGCCCTGGGATGATACAGGGCAGCAGAAATATTGGCTTAGTGTGTGAGAGAGTTAGATAAAGGAGCTGGCTGCTGTGACCAGGATGTAGGCTTTGGATTTGTTGGTTTGCAAGTGAAATGTATACACCCAGGCAAGTTGTTTGCTACCTTTGGGAATCTGCTCGTTCTGGAGGGACAGTCTCTCCAGGTTTAGCAATGCATAAAGGTCTCAAGATATCACAAAATTCAGAAAATTAAAAAAAAAATGGTTAATACACCCATATAGACAGCTGCTCAAGGAGCTTCCCTTCAGCATCTTTCCTCCCTCTCCCATCTGTCAAGACACTGAGATCATCAATGCCTATAGCACCTGGCTCCCATTCTTCCCTACCCCATCTTCTGGTATTATTCCTGTTGATCTCAGCATCCTTATGTGTGAACATCTGACACCCCAACCTTTCCTTTCATCTCAGCCACACATTCCCATAACCACACTCTGGGCCTACTAATCACCAGAATCAGCACCACCTCTAGAGAGCAGTGCTTGGGACCATGATGGCAAAGGTGGAACTGCGCAGAATTTTTTAAATAATTAATCCACTCAAAGCTAGGTCCTACTAATATTTTTAAAAAGATGGCCAATACGTGGCCAAGATCAAAAAGCTTGAAAGAACATCATTACAGGTTTGGGAAACAGGTACTCTTTATTCTTCTTTATATTCTTTATAAACAGCTGCTTTGAAGGTAGGTTGGTACCTGCAGATGCAATTTTATATTAACCATTAAAACATGTTATTTTCGTATCTTTTAACTCAGAAATTCAACTCCCAGCAATTTATCTTGCTGATAAAACTTAGAGAAAAATTATTCTCACAATATTTGGGAAACCACAAGAGCGCCAATATGGCTGGCATAGTGGAAGCAAGGAGGGGAAGAGATGGAAATGGAGAGCTGGGAAGGAGACAGGAGATCTCAAAAGACCTAGGAAAGACATGGACTTGATTCTTGGTGCTACAGGAAACAAATGTGGAGTTTGCAGTAGTAGAGCTAAATAATCAATTGGCTTACATCAATTATTATCTTGTCCTCCACAGTGCACAGTGCTATTCCAAAGGCAGAATTGTTAAGGTTTCTGAAAAACTGACTAAAGGATCAAAGCTGCACAGAGTGGTGAAGAGAAAGGAAAGAGGACAAAGCTTCTGCCCATGAGACAAGAGTCACAGATCATGAAAAGAGTCTAAAAGGCCAGGAATAATGTGACCTTAAGAAAATAAAATTAATAAAGAAATTGTAAACCAGAGGCTGTCTTAAAGCTATGGGAGAAAAATTCCATTAAGGAAAAATACTTTAACCACAAACTAAATGATATTTATGGCTGAAATTAGAAATCAGCAGGAATCATCTGAACTGCTTCTATGGAATGAAGAAATAATTCAGTTAGGAGTATATACTTAAATGTTATTAATTTATTTTTTTTTTTACTTTCTCTATCTTTTTTTTTAATTGTACTTTAGGTTCTGGGGTACATGTACAGATCATGCAGAATTTTTGCATAGGTACATACATGGCAAGGTGATTTGCTGCCTCCATCCCCCTCTCACCCACATCTGGCATTTCTCCCCATGTTATCCCTCCCCAACCCTCTGACCCCCCGCTGTCCCTTCCCTAGCCCCTTCCAACTGACCCCTGTGTGTGATGTTCCCCTCCCTGTGTCCACGGGTCCTCATTGTTCAACACCTGCCTATGAGTGAGAACATGTGGTGTTTGATTTTCTGTTCTTGTGTCATTTTGCTGAGAATGATGGTTTACAGATTCATCCATGTCCCTACAAAGGACATGAACTCATTGTTGCTTATGGCTGCATAGTATTCCACAGTGTATATGTGCCACATTTTCGTTGTCTAGTCTATCATTGATGGGCATTTGGAATTTTCTAGAAGTATAAATACTTACCTAGCCTACAAGATTTTTACAAAGAAAAAATGTTGTTGTTCTACAACTGACAACGGAATATTGAAGCAACTTCACCCATTTTTATTTTTTATTTTTTTGAGACAGAGTCATTCTGTTGCCCAGGCTGGAATGCAGTGGCTTGATCTTAGCTCACTGTAACCTCCACCTCCCAGGTTCAGACAATTCTCCTGCCTGAGCCTCCTGAGCAGCTGGGATTACAGGCACCCACCACCACGCCTGGACAATTTTTGTATTTTTAGTAGATACTGGGTTTCATCACGTTGGCCGGGCTGGTCTGGAACTCCTAACTTCAAGCGATCTGCCTGCCTCGGCCTCCCAAAGTGCTGGAATTACAGGCATGAGCTACTGCACCTGGCCAATTTCACCAATCTTTTAATGTGAATGTTTAAAAAATATGTTTGTGGAAAGGAAAAACCTAGGTCAAACTACCAATTAATTTCCACAACACTTTCTCAAGAATGACTAAAAATCATGAATGTGTTTTTTTAAATAAATGGACTATCTATACCTATATGTACACTATAAAATATATATTCAATCTATTGTCCAAAGAATTCATCATTCCACATTATGACACTCTTATGAGCTGGAACATTGTCAAGGCTATTCAAAGAACAGTATATTTCCCCTCATTAAATGTCGTTTTGAAAAGTATATTTTTAAGGCATCAAATATCAAAAACCTTGGACAAATAATGTTAACCTTTTCACAATGTGTAGTCAAACACTAAATAAACTAACAATAGGCTCCAAGAATAAATCATCAATTGAATATTTTGGAACCAGATTTTACTTATGTGAAAAATTTCTAAATCATTTGAAGCACAAAAGATTAACTATAAAACTACACTATAGTAGAATTCCATTTGAATATCAACCACAGAAAGATTTAATAGAGATCCACTGTGATATGACATGGGAGATAGACCATATGTTTATGAAGACGGAATTGAATTTGTGTTGTATTTTCAGTGATGTTATAATGGGGCCCGAAATAGTGAAGTTGCACTTTATCTGTTCTACCGGATCTGTCACGCAGGACAGGAAATCTGCTATGAGGGGGAGGCAGCAGGCAGCACTGCGCTGGGTATTTACAGGATGACAATCATCCCACAAACTTCCCTTCAAGTAGCTCTCAGAACATGGATGCCAACCCCTCCATGGCACATTTCTAACAGCTCTCGGAGCTTCTTCATTCCCTGGATTCGTACGCTAACTTGTTTTATGGTTTATAGCAAAATAGAAATAACTGAAGAGGCAGAGGCTTTTAGAGTTGGAAGAAACCTGGTTCTTTAACACAACACATTCTTTATTTGATGGCAAAATCATCTACATCTTTAGAGGCAAGTCTGTAGCACTTGCCTTCATGTTTGGGTGGTGATCTCACGAGATGATCACGCTAAAATGCATTCCCAGAGCTGTCACCCATAAAGCTTTTGGCTTCAGAAGCTGTCTTGAGGAGAAGCAGTCACTTAGGAGGTGAGACCTAGGGACAAGCAATCTTAGAAAACCTGAAGCTAACCATACATCTTTATCAGAGCCCCAATAGATGCTCAGGACCTCAGCAAAAATTATTAAATATTATAAAATTTTACTGATATAGTATTTCTCTAAGTCTTAGGGGAATATTGTTTATTTTATTAGTCTCCATGTTCCAATCTCCCTGCCCTCACCTCAGACCTCTCCAAGATAACCCACCACACCAGGTCCAGAGCAACCATTCTAAAATATAACGCATGCTGTCGCCCTACCTAAAATCCTTCAGCAATTCCTCCTATCTCACAATGCTGTTCAGCATCCAGCCCTGTTTAGCTTTTCAGATTCATATTCATTTCCCACATCTTTCCCATGTCTTCTGGACTTGACACACACACACACACACACACACACACACACACAGGTGCTCATATATATACATGCACACACACACTCTCTCTCTCTCTCTCTCTCTCTCTGTCTCTAATCATTTTACCATTCCTAGTGTGTTTTTGAGAAAAAGAACTACATATACACAGGATTGGTAAAATTTGCACAGAACGAGTTCAAGAAGTTCTGAAAGGCTTCATTATCAGAGTTTGGTGAAGGGAGTGGTGAGATTTCAGGCTAATGGTACAAACTTGGTTATTTTTCTCAAAAACATACCCCTCTCACTTCCCTATCCAGCAGATCCCCTTTCTGGGCTAACCTGTATGTAATTAGGGTTTAACATCAAAGTCACACATCCCTTATCCTAAAAAGCCTTGCCTGAAGCCCCTGTTCTGGGATCACTGCTTCCTAGTTGTGCTTTCTGTATCTAAGAACAGAGCAAATTCTATTACAGTTGAAGATACCAGAGCCACCTCAGAAGGCCACTTGCTGTGTTCTATTAAAATGCTGCTTGAAGAATTGATTCCTGGGATTAAACTTCTGGTTAACAGACAAAAAAGATAACGTAGCTTTCACAGGAGATTTGTTTTCTCACCATTTAATCAAAATAGATGAAGTTGAAAATATTCAAATGTCCCTCCTAACACACACCTACAATAACCCATTCCCTCATTCCCCCAAGCAGGGCCAGAAAGAATACAGACCTGGTCCAAGAATCCCAGAAATCTCCAAGCCTGCCAGAGGGCCAAAGAGAAGTTTCTGTAGCTGGACATTTAACCCATCGACCAACTATCTACAAAGGGCAAATACCTACCTTGAGCTAAACATCACTCTTAATTTATCTATATAACAACACCAGAGAGGTAACTGGAGGGTTTATGATTGTTGTCACCCTAGGACCAAAGGCAAAGTATCAGTGTTGTCACTCTTGCCGTCACTTGGGCCCTGATGTATTTAGGCTCAGGAGCAAGAGACTCGAGTCTGTCCAGTTCTTGGTCTTCTTCCTGCTTCTCCAGGCTCCCCTCCTCAGCATGTAAACACACCTGAGAAACTGGATGCTCCCACCACAGTGACTTTCAGGCTTTTTAAACTCCAACCCACAATAAGAAATGCATTTTCCATTGTTTATCTGCACCCAAGGCATATAAACATGTATTTATGTAACTGAAACAAGCTTTTCATAGTATCTACTTTTTCAGATGCTCTTTTCTATTATATTCTACCATGGTCCATTGGACTTCAGCATATTGATTTCCCAGCCCCTAAGATGACTCTACACTCTCAAACATTGATACTTTTTGTAGACATGTAAGTACCTCGTTTTAAACTATTAAGAGCCATAATCTTCCATTTCTCAACTATAGCAATTATCATATCACCATTAATTAATTCATCAAAAATTGAGTCTCTATCACATGACAAAATGTGTTCTTCTTGATCAGCCCCTCTCTTTACCTGTGTATCTCATTTTATAATATCCCTTCACCAATATTAGGATCTAGCAACACTGAAGTACTTAAAGTGCTTTCCAATCTTTGAGTTTTTATTCAAAAAACGATGGAATATCTCGCCAAATACATCAGTTTGCACACTCATGCCAATCCTTCTGAACTTGGTTTCTTTGTCTTTTGTGTGCCTTCCATGACACATCTATAATGAAATAGGGACTCCTGCTATGCTCTCAATGCAGTGTCACAAATAGCCATTAAGAGCAAAAAGTATGCTGTGCCATAATTATTTGCATACCTGGCTCCGGAGACAAGAACAAGGGACATATTGCTGGGCCTGTGCCCAGACTGGGGCAGAAATCCCTTCCCCTACATCACACGTACCCACACAGTTCTGCTCACAGTACTCTGCACTTCTCACCACAACTGATCTTAATTATGTTTGATTTCCATCTCCCTTTCTAGAGTATAAGCTTTCTGAGTACAGAAACGGCATTCCCATCAGTTATTCTCACAGAGGTGCAGAAGTCGAAGCACAATAGATTTTAAATGAATACTGATTGAATTAACTAATTAATTCACGCCCACTGCCAAAAAGATGCTGGTGACATAGCTTCTACAGACCAGTCTTGAACCAGGAACATCCATTTGACTGCAATCCTCCCCCACATTACCTTTCCTAAAATATCTTCCAAATTGCAGAGTGCTCCCTGAATTGCCCTTTTCATATTTTACAAACCTTTCTCTAAGCTCCTTTCATCAACTTCCCTCACCTGGTAAACATTCTTCAATTTTAATTACATACTTATTGTGGGTGAATCACAATTGAAGTAATTTTAGAAACTGAGATATTTGCTAACTGTAGAGAAAAAAAAAGTCTAATGAAATTCAAATATCTTTCCTTGCTTATTATCCAAATTTACAGCTGTTTTCATAGCTCTACTTAATGAATATAGCTATTTTCATATCCAGCTGAATCTCCAATCTCTTTCTTGTTTCTGTTTAAAAAACTGTCTATCCTCCCTCAGAAATCAGGGATAATCTTTTCTGTTTTTAAACTAGACTTGCCTAGAGCTTCTCTCATATTTGCTATGAAAGAAAAAAAACTGGGCAAGTTTCCCTGCAAAGTAGTAGAAGGAAAGTATAGAAAATAGAGAAAGAAAGAGAGATGGGCATGGGGAAAGAGAGAGACTACGCAGGGAGAGAGAGAGAGAGAGATGTCTTCCATTGACTCAAGAATTCTTTAGCAATTGATTTAAGTCAAATTACAGAACTACTACTCGTCTGAGACAGATTGGTTCAGTGGCGAAGCTCTAATAATTTTATTATAACATTTGAAACAAAGTAAAAATATGATAAAATTAATCTTCCAGCCATTTTATGTATTTTTTGACCTCAACTTATTTGCTTTTTCTTCCATTTACAATCATGAAAAATTCAATTTCTCACCTAAAAATATTTATAGGCTGTACACATGCATCTGATTTTTATTTTATGCTTTCCTATAATAGGGGACATGAACTACGTGAGATTACATGTCTATGTTCTAACAATTTGAATAATTTTCCCAATCTCCGTAGGGAATCCGGAAAGCACATATACAAAATTGAACTATGATCCATGTGATGATTATAAGACTTTCTGTATCAAATTCATGCAAATTACAGGCTCATGTTATTTCAGAATGACACTCTCATCATCATTTACTTAGGGAAGGAATAGATGGAGTGGGGTGGAAGAGACTCTTATAGGAGTCTAGCTCACAAATAGCTGATTAGTGTGGCTGTTTCCTCTCCAAAGTAACTGGTTAAAATTCTACGCGGGCTACTTGCCTTTATAGGTATATATGCTCAAGTCTATATGAATAACCCTGGCAAACCTCCCAGAAAATGCAACAGTCACAACTGCATGCAAAATGATGAGCACAAATTTCTTCCCACCATCAGAAAATGGCAAATGACATACACCAAGGTTCAAAACGTCCTCTTTATAGAGAATAGCTGACATCCCATTATTATCTCTAAAACAACCAAAGGCTTTTCATTGTAACAACAACAAAGTGCTGATAGACTATGATTCATGAACATCCATCTCCTACAATCACCTCCTAAAAGGCTTATTTATTTCAAAACAATAAAAACCTATTAAGACAATTTTACGATGATATTTATTGAACTCCATTGTCAGTCCTAGATGTTAGTTATCTGTTGGTGAGTTACAGAATTTGTGAGCAGTTAAAAACAGATGCTATTCTAAGAAAGGATAATGCTTACTTAAAAATTAGTTTCCTTCTATTATTCAAAATACTGTATTTCAGTCTTATATATAAGTAGGAGTAGGAGTGAAATATCCCCTAAAGACTTGGCCACTGAAAATCTCCATTATGGTCCTCCTACCAACCTCACTCCACCCTGCCACTCCCTGCATCTAAAAGGCTGGAGAAAAAGAACTCCAAGGCCAGAGGGAATGACTAAGCCATAAGGTAGAGAATATCTAGGTCTCTGAGTCACCCCTACCCATATCCAAACAGAAAGGCCTATGTTGAACTCTGCCTGTGTTGACATAAACTGAAGTGGTGTGAGGTAGGGTTAATAAGCATTTAGTTTTCCCTAACTTAAAATACCAATTAAAAAATTATGTTTTCTTATGATTGTTATTTGGATGGCTAGTTTTTTTTTTTGCTAAGAGGAATGTTAAAAATGTCATTTATCAAATACCCATATTTTCATCACAATCGAAAGAATCATAAAATAAATCATTCATTTCTTTTAAGTGCTGCTACTTTATTCCAAGAAGTTAAGTTCTTTATCTGTTCACTGCTTCAGAGTTTAACGTATCCAGCTTAAAAAGACTGAAAATTTTCAGCACATATAAAAGAAAGAAATATAGAGGGAGATTTAATAAACAAAACAAAACAGGAAATGTAGGAAAATGGAAAAAATTCTGGACACCGGTTCACTCATCATTTCTTAAAGACTGATGTAGAGCCAGTCTTCAAATTCAAACTAAACTTTGGGGCAGATCAGAAAGACTGAAAAAGACTTTGCCATTAAGGAGCCATATTTGTTTGTTTTAACTAAAGTACATACTTTTACTCAGATTTCCTCAGTTTTTGTCTAATGTCCTTTTTTAGTTGAGGATCTCATCCAGGAAATCACATTACATTTAGTCTTCCTGTCTCCTCAGGCTCCTGAAGGCTGCTACAGTTTCTCAGAGTTTATATTTAATGACCTGGATAGTTTTGAGAAATAACTGGTCAAGTGTTTTGTAAAATGCTACTCATGTAAGATTTTTCTCATGATTATACTGGGGTTACTGGTTTCTGAGAAGAAGACCATAGATGTAAACTGCCATTCTCATCATCATGTAAACTGTCCACATGGTTCATCACTATTGTTATTAAATTGGGTCACCTGGCTGAGGTAGTGTTAGGTAGGCTTCTCTACTATAAGCTTATTACTGTACTTTTTAGAGGTACTCGCAATGTGCTTAAGGAATGGAAAGTTATGCTACATAAATAATTTGAAGTTACTCTGCATGGGAAATTCGTTTACTCTCCCCCATTTATTTATTTATTCAATTACGTACTTTTATTAGTATGAACTTACAGATGTTCATTTTATCCTTGGGGCTATAATCAAATATTTTATTGCTCAAACTGTCCCAGGTTTGCCATAGGGAGATTTTTCAATTGACACATTTTAATTGCGTCCCTTTGACATGTGTCCCCATCATTTTGCTTGATTATTTCCTTACAAGATGTTCTAGGTTCATGACGAGTATTACTAGCTCAAACTCATGGACAATAAAGAAGAATAAGCCATTTCTCCAAAGAGCCTGGTTCCTTTTATTGGACAATGATATCAGAAGTCAAGTTCTGGGTGCTAGATGTGCTCATTACTTCTAGGTCCTCTCAGCTAAGAGAGCACAGAATAATATATGTGTAGATTAACTTGCATATACACACATCTAGGGCCTAACGGTATGAAAATGGGGTGAAACTACTCTTTCCTTAAATGTATTCATCATCCCAAAGGGAGGCATCACGGTAGACACTTTTACCCACACATGTAAAAACTTAAGGTAGTCATTGAGGGTCACCACTATGATAGGTACTATGTTTATCAATTTAACAAAAGGAGGTTATGGGGAAGGGGCTTTCCAGATACATTCCTGCAAAGCCTGCAGACTAGTGATTTCTCATCCACTGTTGATTGACTGACCTGCTTGCTGCTGCATGTCATTTGCACAAAGGTTAATTTTTAACGCTCTACTCAGCTTTTTATAACCAGGATTTTTATATTGTCCAAGTCTGGCTCCCACCATGATGCCCTCAGCTTGCCCCCATATCAGTGTCTGCCTCTATTACACATGCCTATGGCCGCCTATTGGCACCAGAACTATAAACTCTAACCTTCAGATTACATCATACTGATTTTGACACTGGTTTATCCTGGCTTTCTTGAGGGTCAACAGAAACTCTCTTAGCCAGCCATTTGCTATAGCATGAGTCCTGACTCAAGGTCCTTAGAAATCGGTCTATTTCCATCCTGTTTACTCTTTAGTGGGCATGTCTGTCTACTCAGGTACCCTGTTAGGGAGACATCAGGCACTGATGTGAACAAGGCCTAGGTCCTTAGCCCTAAGCAAGCTATGTTCCACTGGGGGTGAAAGGCACATAAGTGTAAGAGCAGAGAGGGTGGAGTGTGAAGGATTTCACATACAAGGCGACATTTCACTATCCTGAAAGAAATGTAGGAATTTCCCATACTAAAAGTGAGCAGGATAAGGAGGTTTCAGAGAGCAAAGAACACTAAAAAAATATAGAAGCAGCCAAGAGCACAGTGTGTTTGAGCATGCAAAGGACTTCAGAAATGGGACCGACATGTGAATGTACAGGGAAGGGCAGCTGGAGAGTTCTTGGCAGGGGTGGAGGTGGGGCCTAGTTAATGGGCTTCCTAAACTGTGATGGGAAGTTTAGAAATTATTCTTGGGTGATGGGCAGCTACTGAAGAATGTTAAGCCACATACTCATATAAAGAGATTTTCTGCAACTCTTGGCTACAAATATTTTGCTGCTGTTAGCCTCAGACCATGACAAAGTCAACTCAAAATCTATCACACTAAAATTTTAATAAGAACAAGGCACACAGTTTAGCATCCTATGCACATTGATTGTAGATTCTTGTAATTTAAACATAAAAAACTACAAATATCTGAAAATCAAGTGAGTCAGCAAGAAAAAGAAAAGGAAGAAAATCTTAGTTATTTTTTTTCTTTGTAAGGAGACCTCCTATCTGCAATGGGGACAACATGTCTGGATTTAAGTGTAATATTGCTGTGTAAATTTTCTGGCTCTCATATGAAATGCATCTACTTTTAAGTCAGTGAGATTATGAGACGCAAAATCTGTCTGAGCCATTTAATATGAGTGGAGTGGCGATGGCAGCAGAGGTATTTTTCATGACACACGTATTGAAATATGATGCTATATTCAAACACTTCCTTAATGACAACCATTCACCCACAATATTAAGGAGCTTCAAAAAAGGCATTTTAAAATCTTGAGACTCAAATCTTGTGTCAAAACAACTCAAGGTATAAAGTAAAAAAAAATCACCGTTTGAAAAATAGCAAGATAATAAAATTAGAAATCTACCATAAATAATGTCAGCAGGGTCTACTGCAGCCAAGGTTAAACAATTGGTTCTTCAGGAATTATTAAATTATTAAAGCAGTGTAACCGGATGTCATGCTAACGTGGCTATTGCAGGTGCCAGCTTGGACAGCTGGAGCTAATACTCAATTATCACTCTTGGTGGAGGACCTGGCCACTGCAGGGCCTTTCTTCTTTCTTAGTCTTTTCCCAACCCCACATAAAGAGAGAATATGCTCATTCTTCTCAAAACTGATCACGTATGGTGGCCACCACTTTAGTTTGTTTGTTTGAGATGGAGTCTCACTCCATCGCCCAGGCTGGAGTGCAGTGGGGCAATCTTGGCTCACTGTAACCTCCGCCTCCCAGGTTGAAGTGTTTCTCTTGCCTCAGCCTCCCAAGTAGCTGGGATTAAAGATGCCTGACACTACACTAGCTAATTTTTGTATTTTAGTAGAGACAGGGTTTCAACATATTGGCCAGAGTAGACTAGAACTCCTGACCCCAAGTGATGCGCCCCGCCTCAGCTTCCCAAAGTGCTGGGATTAGAGGCATGAGCCACCGTGGCTGGCCTGGCCACCGCTTTTAATTGGGTGCTCATAGACATATAATTATGTGCACATCCCTTCCTTCCAATAGCCTGACCCATGACTGAGGCACTTAGAAACATATATAGTGTCTAACATGGATATGGGGCCTTACATGCACTCCTACTCCATTTTCTCTCAAAAACTTAATATTCTGATTACAGATTTTGGATTCCATAATCAAGAAGTCAATCTACATAGATGTTTTGGGACTTGGAGAAGAAAAGCAAGAAGGGAGTTGGGGAATCCACTGAGGGACTTAAGTTACAGAACGTAAATTCAAAACCTCTTAAGAGCACACACTGTTTCCAGAGCTTAAGAGGCTTATCTCAGGCATTTTATATGTTTTCTCATCAGTGAACTAAACCTCCTATTAAAAAAATTAAATTCTAATACCTCAAAAGTAACCTCAAACTAGCAACGAAAGAGCTGCTTCTGAACATGGGGCAGAAGGAGGCAACCCTATAATCATAAAAGAAAGAGAAGCGCTTGCAAGGAAAAAAAAACAGAATGAAAAAGGAAAAGAAAAAGAAAAGAAACATAAAATTGCAAACAATGCAATTCAAAGCACCCTGGGAAAATTCACCCCTAAGGAAAGTCAAATGAAATAGAATCTTCTGAAAAATATTTTAAAATAAGAACATGGCAGACATTGTTGATTACTGCCCAAAGAGCATCACTCCTTCCTTCATGCTCCACCGGGCATTGGATGCCCAGCCTTGGCACATAGCTCAACGCCGGCTTACCTAACCCATTCCTGCTTGCCAGTCATTGGTCCAGGAGTGTATGTGTGTTTGGGGGGGTGGTTTGGGGGAGGGGGGTGGAGCTGTGCATGATTCAGCTCTGAAAAAAGGGATATGAGGGAGGATTTACTGGAGCCTAACTGGAGGTCTTCCTCTCTGGTTGGAGAGACAAAATCATTTTGAACAATAACCTTACTACTTTAAACTCAACTTTCATATGAAGACAGGAGAAGAACTGAGACAGACATTTTGTGACCCATAAGAGGAAAAATCACCAGCACTCTGAAGCAGAAAGAGAAAGGACAAGAGGAGGCTGGGCAGCTGATGGCCTCAGAGAATCTCAAACCTGGTCTGCTTTCCTCCAGACCGCTCATTAAAACCCACACGATTTTACCCACAAGAAAACCTACACGATTTTACCACTGGTCAGGTTCTTTTATTTGTAAACAAAACTGAACTTACACAGTATATGTTTGAAATCTTCTAAAATCTTCAGAAATATGAAATAAATAATATTCATAAAGCAAAACTAACGAATTATGTAACAAAATGGTGAATATGAATCAGATACAGTTGTATATTAAACAGAGTCACACAGACATCTGAAAATGAAAATGTAAACACTAACAAAGTAGACTGGATAAATAACAAACCAGAGAGAAAGTTAGTGAATTGAAAAGAAGATATGGTGAAACTGATCTAAGAAATAACAGAAAAATCAGTCCTTGGGAAATAAGAGAATTTAAAAGTTAAGTAGCTAACAAGAATTCCAAAAACTAAAGCAGAAAGAAATATTGGTAAGGTATTTCCTAAAAAGGAAATGGCTAACAATTTTACTAAATTAACAGAAAATTTGAGAACTGAAAATATTGTCACTCCTAGGCAGAGGATGGGGGAAATGCAAAATATCATAGATAAAAAATATTCAATATTATTGGGGAGAAAGAAGAAATCTCCAATGCCAAAAGACAAGTTTTTATGATTGCAAATTGTATAGGGAAACGACCATTAACCTAAAATTCTATTAGTAAGTTAAATTCTCATCCAACAGTAAGGGCAAACATAAAGTCTTTTCAGAAACATAAAAACTTAAAGTCTTTTCATGGAAATATCTACTAAATAAGAAAAACAGTAAACCAAGAAGAAAGGTTGGGATGCAGGAAGCAATGAGATGAAGGCATGCAGGAGTAGGTGAATTAGAAGGTGATGGGTGGATGGATGAAACACAAGGGGAGCTATGGTTTTTACAATGGCAAGTTCTATCTTCTTTACAGTACCTGTTGTTATTTTTATTTGTTAAACAGTTAGTTTTAAATTTTAATACTACTATATGCTTGCTGTGATAAGCTGAAAAACTAAAAAGTGAATAAACAAGACTAACATTCCTTAAAATTTTCTACCATAAATAGTGACCGTTAGCATTTTCTGTTTTACATCCTTTCTAACTTAGGTCTCTATAGATTACAACCTGCATAATGATTTTAGGATTGGAAGGTATTCCTAAATAATCATACTATGCATGTTGTTTTGCTACTTAAAAAAAAGTAACAATAAGCAAAAGATATGCTTACAGGCCAATAATTTAGACCTATCTTATTACTTTTAATTCATACTTTTTATATGTATAGAACAGATACCACTCAACTTGTTCTGCAAAGGGCCAGATAGTAAATATTTTTGGCTTTGAGAGAGATAAGATCTCTCTTGCAACTTCTTTATGCTGGTGTTGTTGTATGAAAGGAACCACAGAAAACATGTCTCGTTCCATTCAGCTCTGTTCTCTCTGTCACACTGCTCCTCATAACACAGGCATGGCAAGGCATGCAGCTATCAGGAAGCTAACTCGGAGAAACATTTAGTTTGGGTGCCAGAGAATATTTTTATGTGATTTACAAGTCACCTGCATGCATCGCTGTTACTGTTAGACGACTCTTCCCGACACGCACATACAAACACAGACTTCATATAATGGAAATGGTTCCCAGGAATTCTCCTCCCACTCACTTGATGAACTCACAAGTGCTGTGACAGGAAGGCACATGGCCGGAGGTCTTATAGTACTATGACTATGCCTTACAGAAGCATGTGTATAGAGGGAAAAACAAAATTTGAAAGCCAGACTTAGCCTGAAAAAAATTCCTTCAAATACCAGATGAACAAAACTGTGCAAAGACGTAGTTTTCATTAACTCTCTAGTCAAAGCAGTTCCCGCCTATGAAGAATGTACTCTTTAACATAGCATGTATAATTTAAAATGTACTGTATTTTCATTACCTTTTTGATAGAAATGAAATAATAAAGTTCAAATATTCCATAGAATATTCCAGTAAAGCAAGATGGCTATTATAAATTCTCAATTTGTCTGTGTAGAAAGGCTAATTTTTTGGTCATATTTAAATGCATTTTTCAGAAAACTGAAATTTCAGGAAAAAACTTAACACATTAAATGTCATAAATATGAGTAATGAAATATAGTCAAAAGAAATTATTCTGACATTTAAAAATAAATTATACCAAATTTGTGTTCAGATCACACTAAAAGCTGAATTTATTAAGAGAAAAATATCTTTCAAATAGAAGTAATTAATAGGCACTTTGGCTATTTGGTAATCCAATTAAAGAAGAGTACTATATATAGACATGCTGAAAAGAACATCAAATTTCTTGTTGATTTTACACAATATGTTAATATCAACAAATATAATGAAAAATATTAAATACGCTCTCTTGTCAACCACACACTGGTTAATGAGTCTCATAAGTTCAGAGTATTTAGGGCTAGTCACTGCTTAGGGAACTTTGAAACTCCCTGACCTCTAACAGCTCATACATGAGAGAAACCTGATAGAGGTTTGCCCAAATTTGAAAATAATCTCAAAAATTCATATGCGTTGTCAATGATGAATTGTAAAGTCAAAAGATACTTTTCTAAACTAATAATGATCAAATGCACACACATACATTTCAATCAACCATGCTACGGGAAAGACTGAATTGTCATTCTATTTTTTTCTACAGAAAATATAAGAACATTTTACATACGAAGAGATATTCAAAGACTATGTATCCAAAAAAAATGGGGAAAAGCGTAATTGTGTTGTTAGGTAGTTAATAAGAATTTTATTTTATTTTCCAAATTATGTGATATTTTGACATTGTGGTACTTAGAGCATTTTAAAATTTATATTTTGGTGTGACTTGTTCTCATTCTAAATAAATAGTCACATTTCTACCATTTCATTTTCATAATTCTTATCATTTTTCTTAAAGATGGCCCCAAATTGAGTATTTTTCCAGGTCCCACACAGCCTGGATCTTTCTCTGGTTATAACTATTTCCTAGGAAAAACTATTGCAGATATTGAAACAAGATTTTTGTATCTTCAGATACAGGACTTCTGATGACATGTCAGAAAAATGATTATGTATAACATAATCCAAAGTGGTTTCTAGTCAGGAGAACTTACAAACACAGAAATACCTCTGAGATACATAGTTATTTTCTTATTTTTTTAACATCAGGTTATCCTTATATTGTGACTAACCAAAAATATATAACACATTAAACAGTAGAGAAAACTGCTTTTAATGTTGAGTTCACTTTTTAACGTGCTATATCCACAATTAGTCTCACAATTACACAGTCTTTATTTCATTTATAATCTTGTGTATTGTCTCTTTGGCCAGATCTTCTGGAAGAAATCCACAGTCTTCTGATACAACATTTTCAAGAGCATACCGCTTGCTAAAGTGAACTTAGTATTTATTTTGTTCATATTATCTTCATAGGTTTATAGTAAATGGAATTCTATAGTCTGTACTTTGTATAAAAGTGATAAAATACGAATAGTCTAAAAGTGGTATTTAGCATATAACTAGCTACCAACTTATTCCTTTTACAATAAAATGTGATATTTGATAAAGCTCAGTATATTTAAAAGATAATATCTCAATTTGATAAATTCTAGAACTATATCACACCAAGTCGCTGATTAGCAAGCAGCATAGCCTAGTATAAGGAGCATAGGCTGTGGAATCAGACTGTCTTGTTGAATGAATCCAGGCTTTTTACATGCTGGCTCACTGACCTAGAGCAAGTTATTGCACCTGACTGTATGTCATTGCTCAACTGTGAAACAGTCATAACAATAGTACTGACACCATGAGATTGGTGTGGAGACTAAATTAGATAATCCATACATATTGCTTAAAAAGAATATGTAGTTGGGTACAGTAGCTCACACCTGTAATTCAGCACTTTGGGAGGCCAAGGCAGGAGGATCACTTGAGATCAGGAGTTCGAGACCTGTCTGGGTAATACACCAAGACCCTGTCTCTAAAAACGTTTTAGAATTTTAATAATTGTTGAAAAAAGAATATGATACATACTAAATCCTTAATAAATGTTCTTATTTTTGTTATTGTTGATAGTCATAATCCTTCTCTATAGGTTCTTGATGACAAGTAGTAGAAGTCCCTTTAAATCTTGTAGTTGTCTCTTCTTGTTTCAAGAAAAAAAAAAGTATGACACTCCAAAGAATACATCCACATTAAGATAACTTGGAAATAGTCTACTGGAAAACAGCATGGTAACAAACTTATTCTGGAAAATCTGTGAGTCTGATATGACTTCCTGAGGTTGAAGCTTGACTACACATTTTAATTTTACAAGGAGAGATGACTCAGCATGTATGTAAATTTTTTTTTTTTTGCTCTGAACATTAAACAGTGTAAACAGACTAATGGTGACATTTTCATCTCAGCAAAATTGGGTAGCCAAGTCAAGCACCAACCAAAATTGCTTACTGAAAGTATTTGTGAAGAAATCTACCAAAGTCAACTCCTAAGGGAGGAGAATACTATTAATATATCATGGTGGTCTAAATATGCAACATAATGCCAAGTTCATTTGAAACATTCTTTAATTACTAACAAATACCATTGTAGTCCAGTGAAATTTATTAATTTTAATGGAAGAATGTTTCTTAAATGTAATTATTTTAAATCATTTTATCAGGCTTACAAATTTATGAAAATAATACTGCACAAAGCATATAGAAATACATCATTTTGAAAATCCTTAACAAGAATATGACAATTAACTTCTTTAAATAATAAATTTTTATTTTTATGAATCCTAGATGTCAGGCTTCTTTTTAAATACTTTGCAGCAAATGTAATTTAAAAAATTAAACCATGATTTTCTGTGGTAACAGTTAAAACAGGTAAGCAATGTCAGGTTTTCTTAATATTTTCCAACTTTGATTTATTCTTTACATTACTAGGTATTTTTTTCTATTGCTATTAGGGATAAATTATGTCGTAAAAATTATGTCATACAAATGCTTTCTATGCTTTCATCCCCACTAAGGTTTAAGTCATTAGCAACAGAGCTCATTCTACAATAATCTGAATTTTTTCCCCAAAACAAATATAAATTAAAAATCAATGTAAAATCCTTACTAGGCCAAAGAAACAATGTTTAAAAGTTTATGGCATTGTATTATAATAGTGAATCATTGGGGCTAGAAAATGTAGATTGCCTCTATAATAATGAGGCAAGATTCTATAGAGCAGGTGCTCATATGTTGGTTTGTTATGAAAACAGTCTACCTAACAATAAAACATTCAAATCTCCAACAAAAACAAAGCCAGGGAGTTTGATTTAGAAACTGTTGTTCAAAAGTATTTGAGGTCAGCATTTATTAAAATTCAAACAACTTCCCCCTAGTTGATAGTAAAGCAAATATGAAACATTTGCTACCTTATACATCTCTGTCTGATATGGATTATTCAAAAAGAATACTGGGGCAAAGCAACCATTTGGCCAGCTTCTGACATACAGAATATTGCACTCAGGATTCATTTGTTCTGCCAGCACTGGCTCCTAACCCATAAACACGTTTTTGAAATAATCAAACAATTGCTAAGCTCACAACATTGGCATAGTGGAAAATGTGCTGAGCGTAAAGCATTCTAGAATAACATTTAGTGCACTGTAGATGAAAACTTAGCAGATTCCGCAGGGTTCCAGCAGAACTAGAACTTTGGTATCTATGGGAGATCTGCTAAATGGGAGAAAGGTAACAGAGAAGTGACATTTAAAACAGCCCTTCTGTGCCAACATTCTGATGGTTGATCCACTCATTTAACTCATAATAACATCTGTATAAACCAAGTCAAAGCGTGACATGGTTATTTATTTCACTGACTTGGTATAACTCAATGCAATAAAAAATAAAATTTATTTTAAAATCATATCAAGGTTTATGCTTCTCATACTGCAGTAAATCAGATGACTAAAGAAGAGACTAGTGGCAGGAAAGCTAGGTAAACAGAACAGGCATTGCAATTTCCTCTTCAAACACCCTTGCCTCAGAACCACAATGCCCAATAAACTCCTTGGCAGTCGCTCACCTTAAACATTCCTCTTTACAGAAGCCCTTCCTGCTTATCTGATCATCAGACTTAAAAGTAGCAATATGTTTTCAGGATACTGTCACTGTGGAAACACATTTCATGAATTTAACTGAAGAGTTATTTGTTTAATTATGTATTTAATGCCTTCCTCGTACCTTGATTAGAGACCTCTTCAAGGCAGGAACTCTGCTTGCTTCTCTTTTTCTTTTCCGGTTTTTTTTTTTTTTTTTTTTTTTTTGAGACGGAGTCTGGCTCTGTCACCCAGACTGGAGTGCAGTGGGGCAATCTTGGCTCACTGCAACCTCCACTTCCTGGGTTCAAGCGATTTTCCTGCCTCAGCCTTCCAAGTAGCTGGGACTACAGGAATGTGCCACCGCCTCGTTAAGTTTTGTATTTTTAATAGAGACAGGGTTTCACCATGTTGGCCAGGATAGTCTTGATCTCATCTCCTGACCTGGTGATCCTCCCACCTTGGCCTCCCAAAGTGCTGGGATTACAGGCATGAGCCACTGCGTCCGGCTGATGCCTCTCCTTTTCATCGTAGGAAAGCTCTGAACAGAGGACCTTCCTTGCACAGGTAGGTTGGCTTCCTTGTAGGGTGGATGACTACTAAATGTGAAATGTGTGAAACAGAAAAGTATGGAAGTCAACATAATACGAGCCCAGCTATATTCCCACCCTCAAGATTAAACAGATACTAAGTGTGCAAATTTATTTTAAACATTTTAAAGAGAAGTATTTCAGAAACAACTCGAGTGTTATCCCATCTTTCCTTCCTCCTTCCCAAGAGTATGTTCTCTTGGTGGGTAACAACTCCTTGTTTTAGAGTAAATGATTTCTAGCATTTAATTGACACTATTCATTAGATGTACATACTATTGTTTATCTGAAACTTTTATATAAATGGCTTAATATATATATTCATTTGCAGTGATTATTATTGTTTTGAGATTTATCAATATTGGATACCTACTTATTGTTTTGAGATGTATCAATATTGGATACCTACAGATCCATTCCACTGTTTTGTGTGCTAGTGTTATTGGTTCTTTAAGATCATACTGTACTCACCAATTTTCATGTTATTTTATTTTTAACAACTTTATTCCAGTATGAAAGAACACATTTAAGTTGTACAATGTGATAAGTTTTGAAATATGAGAAATCAAAAAATCCACAAACAAGATAATGGACATTACCCTCAAAGGTTTCCTTGTGCTCCTTTATCATTTTCTCCATTCTTCCTCTCTCCATCCCAACCCTTCTTCACAGGAAACACTGACGCATTTTCTGTCAAAAGTTACTTTACATATTCCAGACTTTTAGATGAATGGAATCCTATAGTATAGGATTCATATTCTTTTCATCTGCCTTCTCTTACTCTGCCTAATCATCTTGAGACTCATCCATGTCATTAGTGTATATCAGTAATTCATTTTTTTCATTGTGGAGTAGCATTTGTTAAATGCATTATATATTCATTTGTTGATGAACTTTATAGTTGTTTCCACTTTTTGGCTATTATAAATAAAGCAGCTATAAACATTCATCTGCAAGTCTTTGTACAGACATATGGTAGGTGTATATTTAACTTTTTATGAAAGTGGAAAACTGTTTTTCAAAGTATTTTTACCATTATATTTTCCCACCAGTGTGGGAAAGGAGAGTATGAGAGAAATCATTCTCTACATTCTCACAAAAACTTAGAGTTGAATCACTTTAATTTTAATTGTATGAATACTGTGTATCACATTAAAGTTCTAATTTACATATTCCTAGTGACCCATGATGCTGAAATTATTTGCCTGTGCTTATTTGCCATACTTATATCTTCTTTGATACATGCTGTTTAAATTATTTGCCCAAACATTACATTGTTTTGTTTGTTTTCTTATTGATTTTAAGAGTTCCTTATACATTCTGGACATAAATTCTTGATCAGATATATACTTTGTAAAGATGTTATTCCAGTCTCTGGATGATCTTTTCCTTCTTATAACAAAAAAATGAAAGATTTTACTTTTGACAAAGCTCAATTTATTGATTTGTTTCATGGATTATGCTTTTGCAGTGTATCTAAAGTCACAAATATTTTCTCCTATGTCTCCTTCTAGAAGTTTTAGAGTTTTCGGTTTGATAGTCAGGATCCATTCCATTTTTATTTAATTTTGTTATACGATGTAAGATATGGACGGAAGATCTTTTTTTGTTTTGTTTTTGGCATTTGGATATACAACTGTTCCAGCACCATTTGTGGAAAAGCCTATGTATGCATCCTGCAAAGAACTGCCTTCTCACCTTTGTCAAAGATTAGTTATCCATATGCTTGTTGGTCTATTCCTGGACTTTTTATTTCTTATGGTCTATTTGTCTAGCTTGATGTCAACACCACATTGACAAAATTATTGTACCTTTATAGTAAGTCTTGAGTCACATACTGTTAGTCCTCTAACACACTTACATCTTTCCGAAGTTATTTTTGTTTCTCTGGATCCTTAGAATTTCCATATAAATTATAGAATGATCTTGTCAGGTTTTACCAAAAATCCTACTAGAATTTTGATTGAGATTGCATATAATCAATTTGAAGTAGGGTGAACAGACACAGCAAATAAAACCATAGGATGGATATATGTATGCTAAAAATTAGTTTTTATATAAAATTTAAAAATAATTGACTGTCCTATATTTTATCTGACAGCCCTAATTCTAGGAGAATTAACACCTTAATAATATTGTTTTCATATCTATAAACAGAGTTTGTTTCTTTGTTTACTTAGATTTTTGCTTTTGTTCAGCAAATTATTGTATAATTTTTGGTGTACAGATACAACTTCACAAAACTCACTTATTCTAGTAGATTTTTCGTTGATCTCACCAGATTTTTTTTCATAAACAACCACATTTTCTCCAAATTAGTATCCTTTCCAATCTATATATTTTGTTCCTTTCTAATTATACTACTAGGTCCTCCAGAACAATATAGAATAAAAGCAACAAGGCCAGGCACGGTGGCTCATGCCTGTAATCCCAGCACTCTGGAAGGCTGAGACAGGTAGATCAAGAGGTCAAGAGTCCAAGACCAGCCTGGCCAAACTCATCTCTACTAAAAATATAAAAAAATTAGCCGGGCGTGGTGGCACACACCTGTAATCCCAGCTACTCAGGAGGCTCAAGTGGAGAATTGCTTAACCCCGGGAGGCGGAGGTTGCAGTGAGCCGAGATCGCGCCATTGGACTCAGCCTGGGTGACAGAGCCAGACACCGTTTCAAAAAAGAAAAAATAGAGTGGACATCCACATTTTGTTCCTGATGGAAAGGACAGCATATTCACCTGTTTTTTAACATTAAGTTTATATTTGCTGAAGGTTTTATGTAGATGTTCTTTATCGGTTCAAGAAACTCCCTCTGTTTCTAATTGGCTGAGAATTTTATAATGAATGAATGTGAGTTTTCAAATGCTTTTTGCTGTTCCATTAAGGTGATCATGTAGTTTTGCTTTAATCATTTTTCAGTATAATGATTACCCTAATTGATTTCTAAATAGTCAACTACCTTTGCATTCCTGAGTAAATCTCACTTAGTCATGATATAGTCACATTTTTATATATTGTTGGATTCAATTTGGTAGACTTGCTTTAGCATTTTGCATGTATGTTCATGAAGAACACTTTCAGGTTTTGATTTTCTTTTGATATTTGCACCCGAAAATTTGATATCAGGTTAATGCTGGCCAGATAGAATGAGATAAAAATTACTGCCTTCTCTTCAATTCTCCATAATTGTATAGAATTGGTATCATTTCTTCTTTACATGTTTGGGCAATGTCAATGATAAAACCACATCACCTGAAGTTTTCTTTGTAGGAAGATTTCTAACTACAAATTAGTTTTTTAAGAGATAGAGAGCTATTCAGTTATCTACTCTTCTTGAGTGAGCTTTGGTAGTTTGTGACCTTGAAAGAATTCTCCCATTCCGCCTAAGCTGTCCAACTTATTGCCATATAGTTTTTCCAAGTATTATCTTATTATCCTTTTCATACCTGAAGACCTATTCATTATGAAATCACTCTCATGCCTACTGTTGCTAATTTATATTGTTCTACTTTTTGCACCTTCTAAATCTGGCTAGAGACTTACTAAATTTATCAAATTTAATCAAAAAACCTGCCTTTGGTTTCACTGATTTTCTCTGCTTAACTGATTTCCACTTTGATCATTTTTGCATTTCTTTTGTTTACATTTAGTTTAATACGCCCTTCATTTTCTAGATAATTAAGGTGAAACTGAATCAATTAATTTGAGATATTTCTTTTTTCTTGTATATGTTGGGTGTTGAGTTGCCCTTCTAACTGCAATTTTAGAGGCATCCCACAAATGTTCATATCTTGTGTTCTAATTTTCATTCAACTCAAACCATTTTATAATTTCCTTTTAGAGTTGTTCTTTGGCACATAGATATTTACAAATGTATTATTTGGTACCCCAATATTTGGCGGATTTTTCCAGATTTGTTATTGAATTCTAATTTACTTCCATTGTTGTCTGAGAATATACTTATTAATTTATTAACTTATTAATCAACTTACCAGTTTATACCTTAAATTTTTATTTTATTGAAATTTGTTTTATTTACTAGAATGTCGTGTATCTTGCAAAATTACCTGTGTGCATTTGAAAAAAGACATGTATTCTGCAGTTATTGAGTGGAGTGTCCATAAACATCGATTGGGTCCAGTTGGCTGATGGCGTTATTCAAGTCTTCTGTGTCCTTGCTGATTTTCTGTCTACTTTCTCCATCCAATGAAGCACTAAAATTTTTTATTATAATGTAATTTTTTCTGTTTCTCCTTGCAGTTCTATCAGTTTATGTTCCACATATTCTAATGCTTTTTTATGAGGTGCACATGTATGGTATAATGTTCTGCTGATCCCTATATAATTATGAAATGAACTTTATCCCTAGTAATAATACTGGCTCTGAAATTTACTTTTCCTGATATTCATATACTCATTCCAGTTTTCTTTTGGTGTTATCGTGATGTATCTTTTTTTCCATCATTTTACCTATTTCTATCTTTAAATTATGTTTCTTATAGAGAGTATACAGTTTGGTTTTGGTTTTATATACAATCTGATAGTACAATCTGATAGTCTCTGCTCTTTAAAGGGATTGTTTTAAACCAGTTATCTTCAATGTAATCATTGACATGATTAAATTTAAGTCTATCGTCTTGTTGTTTGATTTTACTTTGACCCATCTATTCTTTGTTCCCTTGAAAACTTTTTCTGCCTTCTTTTGAATTACTTTTTAAACTTCATTTTATTTTCTTTGTTGGCTTATTAGCATTGTTTATTTCATCATTTTAGCAATTGCTTTCAAATTTATAGTATATTTTTAACCTTATCACACTACACTTTCAAGTGATACTATACCACTCTGTAAGATAAGAATCTTACAAGAGGGCACCGACATTTCTATTCTCATGGACTTTATTCAATTGGTACACATTTTACTTTTATATATTTAATGATCTCTATACTACAATGTCATTATTTTTGTTTAAACACTCAATATTTTCAAGAGACTTGATAGAAATCTTACATATTTAATCTTACAGCTACCATTTTCTTTGTCCTTCATTCACATGTTGATGCATATTTCTATCTAACGTCATCTTCCTTCATCCTAAAATATATATTTGAATACACTTTTTGTAATGGGCAAGCTGCCATTGATTTTTTTTCACCTTTGGTATGTTTGGAAAAATGCTTTATGTTGCCTTCATTTAAAAAAATTTTTTTTTTGCTGAGTATAAAAATTAACATTGATCGTTTTTCTTTCAGCATTTTAAAAATACAATTCCACTGATTTCTCTCTTGTATTACTTTATATTTGTTTATTTATTTATTGAGACAGAGTCTTACCCTGTCACCCAGGCTAGAACATAGCTCATTGCAGCCTTGAACTCATGGGCTCCAGCTATCCTCCTGCCTCAGCCTTTTCAGTAGCTGAGTAGAGGCACACACCACCACACCCAGCTAGTTTATCATTATTATTATTATTTATTTGTAGAGATGGTGTCTTACTATGTTGCCCAAGCTACTCACAAACTCCTGACTCAAGCCATCCTCTGACCACAGCTTCCCAAAGTGTGGAATTACAGGCATGAGCCACCATACCTGGCCTTATATTGCTTTAAATGAGAAATATATGGTTTCTGTGTCTTTTTTACACTGTGAACAATGTATTTTTTCCCCTCTGATTGCTTCTAAAGTATTCTGGTTATCCTTGGTTTTGAACTATTAGATTATAACATGTTCCTTGGTGGAATTTTCTTTATGTTTCTTATACTCAGAGTTTGTTTCACTTCTTGGATCTCTGGTTTTATAGTCTTCATCAAATTCAGAATATTTCTGGCTATTATTTCATCAGATACTTTTTGTGCTACTTGAAATTGTCTCACAGCTCAGTGACACTCTTTTAAAAGGTTTGGATTTTTGTTTCTGTTTCACCATGACATTTTTTATTGCTATGTCTTGAAGTTCCCTAATCTGTTTATCCTATCATGTCAAATCTACCACTAGTTCCATCCAGGGTATTTTTCACGTCAGACATTGTAGTTTCCATCTCTAGGAATTAGTTTGAGTCTTTTAAATTTCCTCTGTGGCTCTACTTGACTTACTAAAACATTTGGAATATAGTCACAAAGCTGTCTTAATTCTTTGCTAATTTTAACGTTTGCCTCCATTCTAAAATTAGTTTTCATTGATTGATTTTTGTCCTTATGATGAGTCATACTTTCTTGCTTACCTGATAATTTTTGACTGGATGCCAGACACTATGTATTCTGCTTTGTTAGGTTCTGGTTATTTTCGTATTTCTATAAATATTCATAAACTCTGTTCTGGGACACAGTTAAGTTACTTAAAGAGTTTCATCCTTTTGAGTCTTGCTAAAATTTATCAGGCAGGACAAAACTGGTAATCATTCTGGGGCTAATTATTCCCCAGTACTAAGGTAAGAGTCTCATCCTATCTCCAGTACCTCATAATTCATGAGATTTCCCAGTCTTCCTGGTGTAAACATTTGTTATACCCAAACGTACGTAAATAATCAGCACATTCCCCTCTAATCCTTTTGAGTGGCTCTTTCCCCTGCCTCAGGTGTCTTCTTCATAAGTGTGCACTGATCAGTACTCAGCTGATTACAAAAGGAGGACTTGCTGAAGATCTCCAGAATTCTCCGTCTGTACAGCTCCCTCCTCTTCAGTATTCTGTCCTGGAACTCTAGACACTTCAGATTCCCCGAATAACAACTCAGTTCCTCAACTCAGGGAATCCACCAGGATCTGACTGGAATGCCTTTCCTCTGGTGTTCCCCGAAAACTCCCTCAGTCTAGTGTACTGAGGCAGTTATGGCTCATCTCTCAAAGATCACTGTACATTGAAATCTAGTGGCTATTGCCTTAAAAACCACTGTTTCATACATTTTCAGACAGGGTTAAATCTGGCCTCATGCCATCTTCCTACCCCTCTTACTCCATAATTGACTTTCAATGTATAATCTTTCAACTTGAAGATGGTGCAAAAGTGATATACATTCAGAAGTGGTAATCTCCACAGAGTAACCACACACAGACGTGCACACGTGCACCCACACACACACACTGAGAATACTTTTTTACACTATTACAAATTCCACTGCAATCAATATCACTATAGATGTCTCTGGTTCCTGTCCCTACTGTATTTGACTAGGAAGAAAATTTTAGGATCATAGGATTAATATATCTTCAGTCTATTTTATTGGAGTTCTCCAAGCCAGCTATAACATTTTATACTGCTGTCAACAATATCAGGAAGTTGTTCTTAAAATTTACCTGTCAGTCTTATGATACGTATGATGTTCTAATTATCAGTTAGTGTAATATGTATCGGAGTTTTTACTTCCAATGACAGTTGCCTGTTCTGACTGGGTGTTCAGAGCTTTGGTCCATTTTTAAATTATAAGGTTGCTTCCATTATTACTATGGAATTCTTCATATAAGATGGGTGAAAGCCCATTAGGAAATATATGGTTTTTGATTATCTTCTCTAATATATGACGCTTTTTTCACTTAGTTTTTGAATTGCAAGTTTTGTCATTACAAAGCTTTAATTTTGAAATTAATTGAATTTCCCTCTTTATAGTCTAAGTTTGTATGTTTTGTGTATAAAATTCTTCCCTAATTCAGGATCTTAAGGACTATCTTCTAAGTTTTCTCTAAAATGTTACACTTTTAAATTGGGTCTCTAATTCATCTGTAATTAATTTTTGATATGTGGTATCATTTTTTTTAAGGATTTTTGAAAGTCCCAGCATCATTTATGTAGTAACTTTTCTATCTTTTTTTCCCCCATGCATGTAATACACTCATTTATATGTGGGTTCATTTCTCTGTTATTTTGTTCATTGGGTCTATTTGACTATCCCTGTATGAATATCCCTTTGCTTTAACTACTAAGGGTTTAAAATAAAGCTTCATTACCAGAAAAAGTACATTTTGACTCTGAGAATTTTGATGAACATATGAACTTCAGATTCATCTTACCACATTCTATGAAAAATCCATCCCACTGTTTACTGAAACAACATCAACTTTATGGATTAATCTTTGGAGAACTGACATGTTTACTATACTGATTTCTCTCATCCCAAACATTTTATAAATTTCTTTTCTATTTAGCTCTTACTTTATGTCTTTCAATAAGGTTTTACAATGTTTTCATGAAGGTCTTATAAAACTTTTGCTAGCTCTATTCAGAGGTTTACAGTCTTTGATTCTTTGTTTCAAGTACAGAGGGGTGCTATTGTGTTTTATATGTCGGTCTAATATCCAGCAACTTTTCTCTTTTATTATATTAGCTCTAGTATCTTGTTTGTACTTTAAACAATTTTTAAAATACTGTTATCATTTAATAATGGTAACAGTTTTGACTTTCTGCTTCTAATTCTTATAACTTTCTTTTCCAAATATCACTATCATGTCCAGAATATCAAGTACAGTGATGAGTACAATAAGTTGATAATGGGCATCATTTTCTCCTGACTTTAAAGAAAAGACTCCTTGCCTTTATACCTGTGTTTATTTATTGTAAACGTTTAGTCAATTCCTTGTATTAGATACCTACTGTTTTGGAGTTTTTTAAAAATCATGAATGGGTAAATTGAATTTTATCAAGTACTTTATATGGGCAGTTAACAAGATGATCATGTTATTTCAAACAATATTTTAATCTGATGAATTATGTTAATACCTAAAACAAAACCAACCTCATATTCCTGAGATAAATCCTACTTGGTCATTATATCTTTCCATTTTTCTCTACCTGTAACTATAGGTGGTCTCTGGCTTATGATAGTTCAACTTATGATCTCTCAAATTTAAGATGGTGCAAAAGTGATACATATTCAGTAGACACTATACCACAAGTGCCCATAGAACCATTTTGTTTTTCATTTTCAGTACAGTATTCAATAAATTACCTGTGATATTCAACACTTTATTTGAAAAACTGGCTTTGTGTTAGATGATTTTGCCCAACTGTAGATTAACATGAGCGTTCTGAGTGTGTTTAAGGTAAGCTAGACTAAGATGTGATGTTCAGTAGGTTAGGTGTATTAAATGCATCGTCGACATGATATTTTCAACTTACAGTGGGTTTATCAGGACATAACCCCAACATAGGTCTGGGAGCATCTGTATATCTATATTGACTGTGTAATTTCAGTTGTAATTGTAATATGCATAGTAGTCATTATCTGACAGCTTAATTCCTATGGAAGCCTTCTGTGTCACATTGCTTCTTAACTGGAAAGTCTGTATTTTACTAGTGTTATGCTTTTCAGTGCCAATTTTCCAACATTTTGGCTTTCTTAAACAACATGATGTTTATCATGTAGTGAATATTTGTACTAGTTAATGCTGTTGTTCTACACAGATATTCTTTTTCCAATTTTGTGACTTCACGGAGCTTTTGCTTCTAACAGCTGATACCCACAATCCTTCTTTTGTGGACTCTCTCTCATGCTATGGAGCTTCCAAGCCCACACATGACCTCACCCCTTAACCAATGCCAGTTGGAGAGTAAGAAAGCCCAGCTCCCTGGCTCAAATCAGGACAACCTTGTGGAGCAAGTACATACTATGTTTCCTCAAGCTACTCTCCAAAGGGACTGGCCTGAGGTCACGTGATCTTAACTATCCTACTTTTCCCATTCCCTTACCAGTCATCCAAAGAACAGTTGCTTAGTGACTGACATGCAGGTGAAGTGCTCATCTCTGGTTACGTTTCTGGTAAGTCAACATCAAAGAGTAGTCTTATAAATGAGAATATACCTCCTGGAAAAGTATATTTCAAGGCTTTTGACATATTTCTTCCCATGAGAATTGATAAATTCATATTTCTATCTGCAATGTGAACTATTCTTTCTCCTTATCCTCCCTAACATTAGAGCACTGTGTGCACGTTTGTGTGTGTGTGCATATATACATACACACTGTTAGGGACTGAATATTTGTGTCCTCCTAAAATTTATATGTTGAAATCCTAACCCCCAATGTGCTGGTATTAGGATAGGGGGGAGCCTTTGGGAAACAATTAGATCATAAAGATAGAGCCTTTATAAATGGGATTAGCACCCTTACAAGAAATACCACAGAGATGACCTCTCTGCTCCCTGCTGCATGGGGACACAAAGAGAAAATGGCCATATACAAACCAGGAAGAGTGCCCTCACCAGACATAGGATTTGCTGGTGCCTTCGTCTTGGCCTTAATGGCTTCTATAACCGTGAGAAATAAATGTCTGTTTAAGCTTCCCAGTCTGTGGTACTCTGTTATAGGAGCCCAAACTAAGACACATCCATATATATTTTTTCTTAAGAGCAAAAAAGATATTTCACTGTTATTTATATTTTTATAAAAATATAAATAATATGTTTAATAGTGAGGTAGAATATAATTTATACATTTATAATTCCATACAGTGAAGCTTTCACCAAATACATGAACCCATTCCATATATCAGTTCACACATCTGCTTTTAATAACTAAGGGGTGCCCAGGTGTGGTGGCTCACACCTGTAATCCCAACACTTTGAGAGGTCAAGGTAGGTGGATTTCTTGAGCCCAGGAGTTCAACATCAGCCTACTCAACATGGAGAAACCCAGTCTCTACTAAAAATACAAAAAATTAGCCAGGTGTGGTGGCACACGCCTGTAATCTCAGCTACTGGGAAGCCTGAGGCACAAGAATCGCTTGAACCCAGGAAGTGGAGGTTGCAGTGAGCCAAGATCATGCCTCTGTACTCCAGCCTGGGTGACAGAGGAAGACACAGACTCAAAAATAAAATAAAATAAAATAAAATAAAATAAAATAAAATAAAATAAAAATTAAGGGCAAGGAGCTCACTATCTCTTGGTGTAGCTCAATTTAGGGTGCAGATCTTACTGTTATTATTCTCTTCCTATGTGTAGAAAATTTTATGCATAATTAGCCCTTAATTTGCATTCTGCAAGTAACAGAAAATTAGCCTAATCTGTCTTTAACAAAATGACTCTTCAGATACGTGGAGAAACTTTTTTCCCTTTTTTTTTTTTTTTTTTTTTTGAGACAGAGTCTTTTTCTGTTGCCAGGCGCCAGGCTGGAGTGCAGTGGCATGATCTTGGCTCACTGCAACCTCTGCCTCCCGGGTTCAAGCAATTCTCCTGCCTCAGTCTCCCGAGTAGCTGGGACCACAGGTGCGCACCACCATGCCCAGCTAATTTTTGTATTTTTTAGTAGAGATGGGGTTTCACCATGGTTTCAATCTCTTGACCTCGTGATCCACTTGCCTCAGCCTCCCAAAGTGCTGGGATTACAGGCGTGAGCCACCGTGCTTGGCCTATGTGTAGAAACTTAGACCTGTTTCCGTAATCTCTTTGTTCTACTCCCTCAAATCTTTTCTTCTCTAGACCTAAATTCTTCTGTTGCTCTTCACAAGATACAGCTAGGAATTCAATCAATATCTCTTCACTAGTCCTGGTCAATATGGTTCTAAATAGAATCCTGTTTGAAAAAGTCAAAATAAGAATGGCACAGAAACTTTCCTTTGGTATCAGAAAAAAAAAAAATATGGCTTTACAGAAATTTTAAAAATGTTTTTAAAATATCTTTCTTAAAATTCTCAGATTTTTCTAGACTGACTTTCTGTGTCCTAAAATCCTGGATGCAGTTTTCATTTCCATTTTTCTGACAAGATATTCCTCCAATTTTATTAAAGAATGCTGAAGAAGGGCATTCAGTTCAAATATATAATTCTATTTAGCAATGGTGTCCAAACAGTGTTACTGCAGGCAAAAATCTCATATTAAGTATCATAAAATTAATAGGCCACAGAGAATCCTTGGGTAATCTATAATAAAATAAATTTAGTTCTGTGCATTACTTATTCATAAAAACATCCATGAGATTTATTTTTATGTTCAATGGTATAATATACATAGAGCAGCAGACTAAATATTTATTCATATTTGTCTGTTTATATCCTTAATACTTATAGGTTTGTTTTTCTCATTATCATAATCCAGTGTCAAAAAACATTTTAGATCCAGAAAAGCCAACTAGTTACTAAAGCAGAAGAATAAAGTCAGAGAATTGATACTACCCAACTTCAAGACTTACTATAAATCTACAGTAATGAAGACAGTGTGGTATTAGTAAAAGAAGAGACAAATAGATGAATACAACAGAACAGAGATCCCAGAAATTGGCCCACATAAATACAGTGAACTGACCCTTCACAAAGAGAGAAGGCAACAGAATGGAGCAAAATACTCTTTTCAAAAAGCGGTGCTGGAAAAACTGGATATTCACATTAAAAAAAAAAAAAGGCTTAGAAACAGATCTTACATCTTCACAAAAATCAAATGAAATTGGATCACAGACTTAAATATAAAATGCAAAACTATAAAACTCCTAGAAAATAACACAAGAGAAAGCCTAGATGACCTTGAGTGTGACAATGGTATTTTAGACACACCAGAGGCATGATCCATGAAAGAAATAATTGATAAACTAGACTATTAAAATTTAAAATGTCTGCTCCCAGAAAGATAATGTCAAGAGTATGAGAAGACACCACCAACACTGGAAGAAAATATATGCAAAAGATACATCTGATAAAGGACTGTTATCCAAAATATTCCAAGAATTCTTAAAACTCAACAAGAACCTAGTTAACCTGATTTAAAAGATGGCCAAAGACCTTAAAAGATACCTCACCAAACAAGATACAGAGATGACAAATAAGCATATGAAAGGATGCTCCACATTGTATGTCATCAGGGAATTGCAAATTAAAGCAACAAGATGCCACTACACACTTATTAGAATGGCCAAAACACAAAATATTGACAGCACCAAATGCTGGTGAGGATGTGGAGCAACAAGAACTCTCATTCATTGCTGGTGGAAATGCAAAATGGTACAGCCGCTTTGAAAGACAGTTTGCTAGTTTCTTACAACACTAAACATACTCTTACCATCCAATCCAGCAATCATGCTCTTCGGTATTTACTCAAATGAAATGAAATTGTATGTCCACAAAAAAACCTGCATATGAATTTTTATAGCAGCTTTATTTGTAATTGTCAAAGCTCAGATGTAACCAAGATGTCCTTCACTGTATGAGTGGATAAATAGACTGCTATATCCAGACAATGGGATATTATTCAGCACTGAAAAGAAATGAGCCATTAAGCCATGAAAAGACATAGAGGAAACTTAAATGCATATTACTAAGACGCTAGTATGAAAGGGCTACATCCTGTATTATTCTAACTATAAGTTCTAAAGTTTAACTGTATGACATACCATACAATTCTAACTATATGGCAAACAGACAATCAAAAGATTAGTGTTCAGTGCTTGAGGTTAAGAAGGTGGGAGGTATGAACAGGTGTACCGCAAAGGATTTTTAAGGCAGTGAAACTGTTCTGTATAATATCAATGGTAGATACGTGTGATTATACATTTCTCCAAATACAGAGAATACACATCATCATGAGTGAGCCCTCATATAAACTATGTATCTTGGATGATAATAAGCTGTCAGTACAGGTTCGTCAATTGTAACAAATGTACCACTAGTGCTGGGTCTCACTGGGGAGGTTGTGCATGTGTGTGGATGGGATATTTGGTAACTCTCTATACTTTCTGCTCAATTTCTCTGTACACCTAAAACTACTCTAAAAATAAAGTTTATAAAATTAACAATATTTTATAGGATCTTGCAATGGATGAGATCTAAGGCCACTGGGTCCTCCTTTCACATCTATCATGGCCACAGTTCCCACTGTTGCATATGTTCCATCTGTGACACTCTCTAGGGGGCAGCTAATATTTCTGAGGAGAAAACAGAGAATGTTTCAGTTGTTCACACACAAAAGGCATGCACATGTGTAGACATACAGTTTATTTTGTGATTTTTAATATTGTTTCAAACTGATCTATATATGAGGCCACATTGGCATAAATAGTGGAAGTTCTCTGTATCTCTATGCAAGGTGGGCAGGCCCACCCCACTTTAAAAACACTGGGAAGAGTGATTCTCATGACTGTCCTGGACTTATCTTCCCCAGTACCCTTCAGGAGCAGGAATAATGGTCAACATTCTACAGAACATTGCTTCATTTATTTTCTGCCAAAAAAAGAGCCCTGGAGAATAGCAGAGCACTGGAAGGTTTATGCATAGTACACTAGCTGTAGGTCAAAGATGTTTTCCATACAGCTAAGGGCAAGTTAGAGAGAACGCAGCTTGGGCTCAGTGCTCTCTGAATGAGTTTTAGAGAGAAAGAGAAAAGTGTGTGGCTTTGTATCATTATTACTTAGCATGTGCAAAGCAGTTGCAAAGAGCTCTTTCTTTTGCAGAAAGCTCTCGCCTTTCTTTTGCAGATGGTATCTGACAACTTGCACTGCTCAGGCTTTTCTTTTTCACAGGGTTGCTTTTTCCTTCCTGTGTCATTGCTGTCTGGTCATTCCTCGGGTGCATTGGTTGCCTGAAGTTTATTTATATTCTTTTTTCCTTTTAGAGTGCAATTTCCCAATATTAGATCTCTTCCACTGCAAGGTCCTATAAAATATTTTTAAATATACAAGATATATTTCTTCATAGTTTCTTCCTTTTCCCTTCATGGAGAACTTACATATATGATAACATTTTGGCTCCCTGCAGTCTTCTGTCTTCCTTTGATACCCTTACCCTTCTTTTCCCCCTATTTTCCCTACCTTGACTCTAAGCTACACTGAGACAAACTATCTCCTCTAGCTTTTTGAAATGCTTAGTTGAAATTTCATTCAAGCATTCATTAAGCACCTGCTAAGTTTCAGGCAATGCCCTGAGTGTTGGAAATACAGGAATGTGTAGAGCTTTTTGGGAATTCAAATAGCTCCAGGCCAATGTGATAACTGCCATCTAAAAACACTTTGAAAATTAGAGTAAATAAATGTTTCAATTTCATGAACGATTGTGAAAGGCTTCCCCAAAGAGACAGCAACTGGACCAGGTCAGAAAGAATAAATAAAGGTTTTCCAGAGGATGGGAATAGAAGAATATAGGCATTAAAGGGAAGAGTATCACATGGGGGAACAGATCTGTGTCACACGCTCACAGAGGAATTCTGACAAGAACTGAGGCCGGTTGATGAAGGATGTTGCATAAGAGTTGGATTATAAAATGAAGGTAGTTGGAAACCATCTAAAAAGTTTAAGCAAAACAGTATACGATCAGCTTAATGTTCTAGTATGATAATTGTCAACTGTGTACAGTATAAATAGTAGGTGACATTAAGGAAAAAAAACATTCAGAGATTCTTGTAATAGCTTATATAAAGGAAAACAAAGGTCTAAATTAAGGTAGTGTGTCATACCGCTTCTGTGTTTCTATCTTAGTGGATGCCTGCACTATTAACCCAAATAGCCCAGGGCAAAAACCACATAGTTATCTTAGAGTTCTTCCTCTCCATTCTATTCAGCATACAAGTCCCTGTTGATGTCACTATGCTTGAGCAATATGACAATTGGGAACATAATGAATTTAATTTTAGATGTACTGAATTTGGGATGCCTATGGGTGTTCACATCTAGGAAATATTTGGAAAGTGGTCTGAAGGCTCAGGAGAGAGTTCTGGGCTAGAAATAGAGATTTGTGAGTCACTGGCACACTCAGTAAATATAGAAGATAAATCATGGGAACATACGTAGAACAAGGATCACAGTGAAAAATCGGACCTAGGGGAAAGCATATATTTAGGAAACAGAATGAAAAAAAACAAGGAGAGTCAGAGCTGAGTGCAGAATCAGGTGAGAGTAGATGGTTGACCACAAGTACTTATGTTATGACAGTCAAAACTAGCTAACTGTGAAATCCAGAAAAGTCCAAGTAGACTAAAGAGAAAGCAAATTCTTGAATGTCACAATCATCTAATCATTAGGTTCCTTGATCAATATCAGCAATTATAGCCAGAAGGGAGTGCGCCTTGGGAGAAACCCAATCTTTCAAAAAATAAAATTTATATAAGAGAAAAAAAAGAAGGAAGGACCTGGGAAAGCATATCCTTATATAAATACCAAAGGAATATATTCTTTTTTTCTTCTTTTGTTGTTTCTGATAATGATGTAGATGATGATAATGATAATGATGATATAACTTTAAAATAGAAGAAACTTTAGTATGCTTGTGGACTCAGGTATAGATTTCACTTCAAGGAATAGATTAAATGTATGAAAGAAAAAGAGAGATAAACATGAAAGTAGGCCAGAGGCAGAAACAGGAAGAAAAACGCCCTTTTAATGTACCATTTCTGAGAATGAAGGAAATACAGTAAGAGTGAATGGGTTATTGACAAAATTGCAGATATGAAGGATCAAAAAAGAGATACATGAAGTCTAACAGCCTCAATGTTTAATAATTAAATAGGCAGTAATAAGCGATCCTTACAAAGTTCCTACTATGTGTCAAGTGCTTTTCTAACTGCTTTTAAGCAATATTAACTCATTTAATCTTCACGATGACTCTACAAGGTAGATGCCATTATTACTTTCCTTTCACAGATGAAGAGATAATGACAAAGAGAAGTTAAATCACCTAGGATCATAAAATAGCTTGGAGAGCAAAGGCTTGAACACAGTCTAGATGGTGAGTGTCTTCTCATAACCTCTGTGCTACACAGCTGCTCTAAGCAGGAAGGGATCAAGTGGAAGTGGATGGCAATGAGTGAGTGGTAGGGGTGGGGGTTAGAAAAAACATCCTAGGAAATGACTGAGCACATAACAAAAAAAAAAGTAAAAGAAAGACAGGCAGCATTGGGGCTCAGATACAGTTGAAGACCATGTGTAGCAATGATGCCAACCTGTATCACTGTCTGATAGTGTTTTAGGAAGTGTTCATCCCATAGATATAGGAACAAGAAGGTAAAGGAAGTAACATCAGGTGTTGGAATTCTGCTGTAAAGGTGAGGCACAGAAGCAGGGGAGCAAGGGATACAAGAAAGATGCCGAGTCAGCGGTTCAGCCACACTGTGAGAGACAGAGACAGAGAGAGAGAGAGAGAGAGTCAAATAGAGAACAGAGAAAACAGAGAAACCAAGAACAGGATGCCATTGTGGGAGGAATTAACAGCTAGAGGTAGGCTGGTAAGCAGGCTGTTTCTCTTGAGGGGAAAAAAAGCTGGAGCAATGGGAGTGAAGATAAACTATAAGAAGTGAAAAGAAAGAAGGCTGTAGTCACAGCAAGATACTACTTCAGAAATGTGAAGGTTAGAAAAATCTACTGTTAAAAGATACATAGTAACTGAGGGCTGTTCCATTATGTTCTACAACAGTATCCCAACTGTGCCCATAATGTTCTTTAACTGTAGCAATGTATCCCAGGCTCAGGAGAAGGTCAAGCGAAGGCTGTATTATCCTAGGTCTGAGGAACATCAAAGTGAATTATGCTGAAAAAGCTGATGATGGAATTGAAGTGCCAGTGAGTATTCATTAGAGTCATTCAACTACGATGTCCAGGCATGATAAGGAAGAAAAGGAATTTCAGAGAGTTCTCACAGACGGAGATGGAGCTGCGATTAGAATGTTCCGGTAGGATTTTATACAAAAGTAAAAAAAAAAAAAAAAAAAAAAATATATATATATATATATATATATATATATATATATAAAAATTCGGGTTTGTCAAACTATTCCTGCATTTACTTCCTTTGCCCACAGATGTGCAATAATCTCCTTTATGGACAGAAAACTATGCATAGCTTGGCTTCTCCATACCCCACATAGTTCTGAGGAGTATGGTATATTAAACAAATATTTGCTAGGCTGAACACATCACTGAATTTACCTTTGATATGCTCCTTAGAAGAAAATCACTGAAGTGTCCCATCGTTTTGCAAATCAGAAAGAAATTTCAGAAAGGACTTGACCAAGACAGAAAAATTAGCTGTATACATAATCAGATCATATGCATATCATGTAGCAATCAATGATTATCTGCTAAGGGCCAGCAGAGCATTGGGCACTGTAGAAAATATGGTTTTGCTACATGGATTATAAACTTTCTTCACTGAATGCCTACAAAAATTAATATAGCATTATATAACACAAGCTAGATTTTTTTACTTACAAAGGCAAGAAGAGTTTGTGTGGGGTATGTGTGTGATGTTGTGTTAGGATGCTGAATATGGAGATGAACAAATTAAACAAGTTAAAAGCCCCCCCTACCTCTCAGAATAATCTCACTATAAAAAATGAAAATTTCCCACATGATTAGGTGTTCATCTGGCACCATTACAAGAAGTAATTCATTGGCCAGGCACAGTGGCTCACGTCTGTAATCACAGCACTTCGGGAGGGCAAGGTGGATTACCTGAGGTCAGGAGTTTGAGATCAGCCTGACCAACATGGTGAAACCCCGTCTCTACTGAAAATACAAAAAAAAAAAAAAAAAATTAGCCCGGCATGGTAGCAGGTGCCTGTAATCCCAGCTACTTGGGAGGCTGAGGCAGGAGAATCACCTAGACCTAGGAGGCAGAGACTGCAGTAAGCCGAGGTCACAACACTGCACTCCAGCCTGGGCAACAAGAGCAAAACTCTGTCTCGAAAAGAAGAAAAGAAGTAATACATCTTTTCACACTCTTTCAAAACAGTCAGAAAAGTGTGAGTGGGACTAAGTAAGTAAGAGAAAAGCAGAAGATAAATGATTGAATTTTTTAATCTAGAGGAGAAATATAGAAACCATCTTAAATAAGCATCCTTGGGGAGAAAAAAATTAAATGAAAGTAAAAAGACAAGTCAATTTTTTAAAAAAATTCAAAAGAAACAACCAATAAAATAAAGTAGCTTCCAAAGAACAAACAAGGTGCTGGCAGGCCAAAAAAAAAAAAAATTTTTTTTAAAACAAATTTAAAAGAGAATGTATTAACATGCTCCTAATACATAAGAAACAGATTAGATTTCAGAAAGCAAAACCCCGATTTCTCTCTCTCTCTTTCTCTTTCTCTCTCTAAGACTTTAAAAGAGACCAATATCCCCTCAGAAGTGTTGGTCTTCTGGGCTCAGAAAGATAAGCAAAACTAAAAATAAGATGGAAGCCTGATGCCCCAACCACCAGTCAGTAGCAGAGTTCTGCCTATGATTTGGATGGGAAGGGACTCCATGTAAGAAATACATAACTGGAATATGTCCATAAACAAAGCAAAGTAAAGATGTGAAGTTTAAAGAATTAAACATGAATCTTATGACAGGTTCTGCTATTTCTTCCCCTCAGGGTTAGTCTTCAGGAATGAGATTTTGTTATGGTTAACCAAGCCATTAGGAAAGATAATGCATTAACACCAGGAGCATTCCATCATATCACTTGTCTTAATCTGTTCTTCAAGGTCATGGTTTAAAATGCCACAGGATAAATTTATAAATATAGCCTTGACAACCCATTTTCATCTAAATTATAGCTTTTGATACAGCCTTTTCAAAATAATACTTGGATACAAACGAGAATGGTTAAACTATCCAGTATGAAGTAATTAAAATCAGAATTTCACAGGGAAAACTCAAATTACCACATTTATTGATGGTAGAGATTTATAGTAATTTGCTTCTTATACATAGAAAAACCTTGGTGTTTAACTTTCATTCAATTTCTTAAGCTGGACATTTGAATTTATACACCAACAGAAAAATATCACCCATGTTTCCTAAATCATTATACAAAATACATTTCTGGAGAAAACAGAAGGAGGGAGAGAGAAAAACACCTCACTTCCATTCAGTGCTTGTGCTTAGAGCAAAACAAAAAGGTAAAACTGATTTTTCAGGAAGGGTTATTTTCATCCGAAAAGAAAACAAAATTAAAGCAGTGATTTTTCTCTGTTAAAAGGTTTTGGTAATATCTCATTTTCCATTTATTTTTCAAATAAAATACAGTGCTTTTTTCTCATCAGATAAGTTTTGGAAAAGCAAACTACTGGTATTGCAAGACAAGTTTGTATTGCAGTTCTAGTCATTCTGTAACAAGAATAAAGTTAAATGGCCAATATTTCAGATAAACAAGCCTGAGTCAGCCATAGAAAAGGTTGTACCCTAACACAGCAAATCTGATTTTTTTTTAAATAAAGGACAAAAATATAAGTTTTAAAATATGAGTATAATGTATTTATGGAAATGTGCAAATTGAGAAAATGACAGATAATAATAAAGGAAGGATATTTTGTCACCTCATCAGCATTCCTTCAGCAAGCAAAGTTCTCCATATCAATACTTTATCATAATTGTCTCCCCGTCACTTAGAAAATATCACATGGCTCTTGACTATCTGAAGATACTTTATAAGCTGAACTGCAAGAGATTGTCATCATATTTGAAGAAATGAGAACAATATCTGAAGAATTCTTTAAAATATAACAATTGTTTCATTACCCGAAAAGTATTACAAAAAAACATAGGAACAAGAAAAAAAGTCTTTTCACCTATATGTTTGCAAAATATGGACTAACAGAGCAAGGTTAAGTATACATGCTTCAGCAAAGTTGCTAGAGAAAAATCTCACCGGCCTCCTCAAAGAAGCAGTCACAGCAGGCATGATAAAAGAAAAAGATTTTTTTTGGATTTAAAGAAGTGTTTTATTCCCTTGAGGTTAAACTTAAAGGAAATACCTAAACGCATGATCTGGTAACAGATAAATAACCCCTGGAAAAACCATGTGAAACATTAACCCCTCAGACACCCTAGTAACAATTAGAGAAAACAGTGTCATCAATAGTAGAATCATTGGCTTTGATTGTGTATACCTAGAAGAGGGAGTTCTAAGCTTTGCTTTTTAATTAAATTTTTAGGCTGAGCACTTTTGTGCTTGCCAAGATCGGTCATCAAATTCCTAGAGAGAATCAGAAGACACCTGTAGCTCAGTGAGATAGTAAACTTCATCAATTTGATTTAAGTCTTCAATAGCCATTTGTTAGTTTCCACTCCTCCCTGATATTCTTAAGAGTAAATTGGTGTCTCAGGGGGAATAAAATAAAGATCTGGAAAATGCCATGGGAAAGCAACTATGATTCAGACCATACATCATTCTCTCCTTAATCAACTAGAGTGCTGTCTAACATATATTTCACTTCCTTCTTTATCATATTAAGTATACTTTCTAACTTCTCTTGTTTTTAGCTAAGTCTAGCCTAGGGAAAGTCTTAAAGAAACAGATCTTCCCAATAATGTATGTCTTACCTTCTAAATGGCAATGGAGGCTAATGAATTTTAGAGAAAACATAAAAGGACAATAGTTGAGACAAGTCAAAACACTGTAGTAAGAATATAAAGGTAAGATTTAGAAAATTTATAAGCCAGTGGGTATTGTAATGAAGAAAATTTAGCAATTACTTCTTTTAAGATAAAAAAAGATAAATAATCTCTCCAGGCTAAAATTATAGACATCTATTATATTATACAGAACTCTGACCTTCTAATCATCTTTCCAAGCAGTGGCACAGACCCCGAAAAGTACTTCTGGTGTACTGCCCTGGCCTGCTAGCGGCACAGTCTTAGACCACTTTAGAAGAAAAGAGTAACGCCTTCTATTCAGGCATGTATCCTGCTCAGATTGCTCCACTTGAAGACAGAATGTCATTCCTCCCAGCTAACAGTTGAAAGTGTACAGCTAATAACACAGAACTAGGATGATTTCACACCACTGCTCTTCAGTTATTCCAACTGAAAACATGTACTGAGCACTCAGTAAGTGTCAGGCACTTTGCCCCGTTAGTCCTCCAAATGCCTTGTGAGAGGAGTACTGTTACTAGTCCCAATTTATGATCCCTTCATTAATTTACCCAAATTGTGAAAGGCCAAAAGGTATTACCTCCACTTGACTATATCTGTTATTCTCTATACTTTCTACATGGCACTTATACTAGATTACTTGTTTCCCAGTATTTTGTGTGTCAATCTTAACTCTAGCCTACACCAAGGGGCTTCAAGTCTTGGAAAAAGTGTTCTGTAAATACAGGAAACTCTAAACTTTTTTGAATAGACGGTGCTTTCTATTCTTTTCTTCCTCAGTGATTATTCTTGCTTTTTTCCCAGTGTATTTTCTGTACAATTATTTCTTGCAAAAAAATCCATATTCTTTACCAGAGAACTTATTTTTTCCATTCTATAAGAAACTATGATTTAATTAATTTCTGGGATGGATTATCAACTTTAAAGATATCATTTAGTTACTAGAAATTTGGGACTGATAGGAACTCGAGATATATTCATGATACTAGTACATATAGCAATGCTAAAATAAATGTAAATATACCTTTATCTAGAAAGCTCAACCCAAAGCTAAAGACATTATAACAAATAACTATGCTTACAGTAATTAAGGGGTATGAAGTAATATTATAAAACATCATGAACAAGATACTGAAGCTTTGTCCAAGTGAACTACTTTCTTACAAATTTGAGTATGGCGTTCAGAGGTACTAAAGACTCTCAAAAGTTAATAAAACAATGAAGGAACTTCAGTGTCTTTATTCACTAAATCTATGCGGGAAGATAGCAGATATACTCAAGACCCTTAAAACTCAGCAAACACATTTCCTCCATACCCCCAGGATCTTGGCACTCAATGTGTGAATATGTCCATTTTAGAATGGCCTGAAACAATCTTCCTGCCCTTCTTTCTGCAAAAAGTTCTCTGAGAAGTCTCTAAGCCTACTATAAAGTGCTTTTAAGACATCACTTTATTGACTTTGAAGGGCATCCATCAATCATGAACCTAGGCATCAAAAGATAAATGATCTTAAATCAGGGCTAAAAAAAAATTAAGACCACAGACCTGAGCTGGGCCAGATTGTGAGCATATCATTTTTGAGTTTATTGAGTTTATTCCTTGAGAAATGGGCCCTGCAATGGCATTGTCAGGGAGTATAAGAGGGGAAAGATGAATAGTGTGAGCTAGGCTTAGAGAGGAAACCCAGGCGATGCTGAGGAGCTCTCTTAGAAAAAGTTGCTGACCATTCTTGGGCTGGACTCCCATTCCTAGCAGCTTCACCATGAGTGGCTTTTGAGTCATGATGTAGAAAGCAACACTTGGCAAAGGACCTCATACAATGAGGACCAGGGAATGGCAAATGATAGTTTTATGCATCTGTGTGTCAGTGACTAAAAGAATGGTCATTAGTGCCATCAAATGAAGAAGAAAAGAGGAAAAGCGAGAAAGAAGTGAGAAACAGAAAGAGGGCAGGAAAGGGGTGAGGAAGGCAAGGAAGGAATGAAAAGAAAGGAAGTGTGTATGGGCCTTATTCAGCACAGTGATTATGGGCACGCGCTTTGAAGCTGGAGTGCTGGGCATGAATCTGCCTCTGCCTTGGACATGTTAAGTAACTTCTCAGTGCCTCAGCTTCCTCATCTGTAAAATGGGATTTAATAACCGAGTCCAAGGCTTCTTTCAGGTTTTCCTATTAAATCAATTCAAATATGGTACAGTCACTTTGAAAAACAGTATGAAGATTCCTTAAAGGACTAAAAGTAGAACTACCATTCCATCCAGCCACCCACTACTGGGTATCTACCCAAAGAAAACAAGTCATTATATAAAAAAGACACATGAACATACATGTTTATAGCAGCACAATTCACAGTTGCAAAAATATGGAACTGACCTAAATGCCTATCAACCAATGAGTGAATAAAGAAAACGTAGTATATATACATCATGGAATACTACTCAGCTGTAAAACGGAATGAAATCATGTCCTTTGCAGCAACTTGGATAGCATTGGAGGCCATTATTTTCAGTGAAGTAACTCAGCAATGGAAAACCAAGCATCACTGTGTTCTCACTCATAATTGGAAGCTACCGCTATGAGGATACAAAGGCATAAGAATGAGAGGATGAACTCTGCGGACTCGGAAGGAAGGGTGGGGGCAGTGAGGGATAAAAGATGACACACTGGGTGCAGTGTACACTGCTCTGGTGATGTGTGCACCAAAATCTCAGAAATCACCACTAAAGAACTTGTTCGTGTAACCAAAAGCCACCTGTGCCCCAAAAACTGTTGAAATAAAATTTGAAACACTAAATTAACAAAAAGAAATTCAAATCTTTCCAACAGAGAGGAAGCTGAGACCAGATGTAATGGATAGCATGATGTGAATGGTTTAAAAATAAAACTCAAACTTAAAACAGAAACATAACAAAAAAAGAAAAAGTGCTTAAAAAAAAAACCTAAACACCTAAAAGAAGGAGGCTTTGTAGAAAAGAAAAACTATGAGCAAGGAAAATAGGGCATAAAGCACAGGCATGCAATTAAAGAAGAGGGAACTTGCCAGAAGCCGAGTGGAGAAATAAGAAGCAGCAAGCCAGACTCCAAATATCACACATCTGACCACAAGGCTGACAGAGCTCACAGTAATAAATAAGAAGGGAGGCCAGAGCTTTAGGAGGTGACACTCTTGACAGAAAGTAATCAAAGGAAGGCAACACACTTGACAGTTTGATAGTACCTGAAGATGTACTGCCCAACAGAGAAGCGGGGAAGCCAGCGACGTGCAGAGGCCTAGGAGTGCTCAGCACCGGTGTGCAGAGAGCAGAGAGAAAGGAGGTGCACAGGATGCCACAGAGGCCAACAACCCCTTCAGGGGTTCCATTTCCCTCCCTGGGCTGGTTTCAGACTACCATTGATACTTTTGTTCTTCACAGAGTTTTAGGTCACAAATGTCCTTAAATGCACAATTTTCTGAGTGTTTTTGAGGCTCAGCTACCAGAAACGCTTGCCCTTCCCACTCTTTCGCCAAGCGTGGTTGTGACTCAGAGTGACCAGCCTAAATGAGTGCCAAGAAAATACAACGCTGAGCTCACACCCAGGAAACAGCACCCAGGGAGGAGCTAGCACTCTTGGAAAGCGGGCAGCAAATGGATACCGAAGGGACCCACAATGTAGACTGGAAGCAGGAGGAGAAAATGACCCCTAAGGGATGTTGGCCATGCTGTCTGGGGGAAGGTGGGAGGGGCTAGAGCAGAGGGAGCCAGCATGGAATGCAGGCCAGAGTAGACAAGTGCACACACTGTGCAAATGCATTCACTACCAAGAATTTTAAAAGTAAAAAATCTCATCACTGATAAACTTTCTAATGTAAAAAGCCATTTGTTGTTCCTGGCCAGCTCTGAGACAGAGTAGCATATATTAAACCAATCTTATGTTTCCATTTTTACATATTATAATAACAATATTATAAGAACAAAAGCCAAATATGTAACAATAACAGCTAAATTTTATTTACTATGGAAATGCCAGAAACACTATAAACTCAGAAATAGGAAAAGTACATCCACTATCGCCAGTACTACTAATTTAATAGTGTCTTCAAAGTGTTATCCAAGACAGTTAAACAAGGCAAAGCAATTAGAGACGGGAGAATTAGAAAAGAAAAGGCAGAATTATCCCTAATTGTAAATAAATGTCTGAATAACCACAAAAAAAATTGAAAAACTACTGCAAACATTAAGAGATAAAAGTAATAAAGAAAATGTAAAAATCAGCATACAGAAAAGAAAATTTATGTATACAGATAAAAATACATCTAAAAGATATACATTTTCAAATGCATGTTTAATGAACCAAAAGACCTGACTTATAACAGCAACCAAAAAAAAAAATTAATAAACTATGTATATAGAAATGTGAAAGAGGAAGATATTTATTTGAACACCAGTGAAAAATCCAAAGACTCAAAAATACAGGAAAAATTATATGTTCTCAAATAGGAACACTTTTCCCCAAATCATTAATCATATAAACCCCATAAAGTAGTACCAGCTTTTAAACAATTGTTCTGGGTATCTATGTGAGATTGGTGCACACACAGAGCCAGAAAAGAAACTGGTTTGAAGTGCATATGATAACCTATCTGCTTCTATACTTTTCTTTACTATCTCATTATATCCTCAATTTGAATATTAACAGGAATCACTAAAATTGATTGAAACATAATGAATATATTAAAAACCCAGGAATTCATAATGACACTAAAAGGAAAAGACAACAAGAAAATTAATCACCGCCACTACCCGTTAATTATGACTGGATGCTTCTAGGAAACCATGCGTTAGAAATTAGCAATTCTAATTTTTCTATATAAACTTTTCTATATAAACGATAGGATAAACAGGTAGTCCTGGTAGATAAAGCAAAGTCTTCCTTTTCAGAAGAAATCCAACTGATAAAGTGAGGGGGAAAAATAAAATTAGAATGCATCACTTTTTGTAGTATCCAGTGAAATAGTTGGTTTAGGAAAAGGTAAATAGATAAAGCCATTAGATAAAGAGTTTATGGGCAACTTTAAGATGGAAGTAGCATCTGAACGTAATGTCAATCAGACGTCAGTGCCTTCCTAAAGTGATGTAATGTGAAATAAATAGCCTACCAAGCATTTCCTCAAAACAAACAAACTTGAAATATAACGAAGTGTTCCAGGCTTATTTCCAGTTTATAAGAATAATGAATGCTCAAGAATCAGGTTAAATAAAACAATGAAGAAAAAAATAGGACATCCATTTCAGTTTCCTCAATCAATCAATGTAATGGAAAAAAAATGTTTTGGAGGACTAGTCTCGACTAAAAGGTCTAAGAAAAGCAAGGACATTACAAGATTCTCAAAGTCATTAGTAATTAGGATATGCAAATTAAACTATGAGATACCACTCTATACTTATTAAAATGGCGAAATAATCATTTTTTAAGTTACTGAAAATAACAAGTACTGGCAAAGATGTGGAGCAATTGAAATGATCGTATATGGCTTTGGAAATGCAAAATGGCACAGCCACTCTGGAAAACAGTTTGGTGGTTTTGTATCAGGTTAAACATACACTAACAACATAACCTAGTAAACCTAGGTCAATACTCCTAGGCATTTACCCAAAATAAATGAAGATATATATCCACACAAAAACTTAATATACACCTATTTATATCAGATTTATTTATAATCACACAAAACAAGGCAAATGACATAATAGCCCAAACGTTCATTAACTGATGACTAGATAGACAAACTGTGGCAACATCCATATGGTAGAATAATGCTAAGCCATGAAAAGAGAACAAGCTACTAATATACAACAACATGGTGAATCCAAAAATAATTATGTGAAGTGAAAGAAGGTAGACTCAAAAGACAACACATTACATGACTCCATTTTTATCATATTCTGGAAAAGATACACAAAACAATAGGGTCAGAGAAAGAGATTTGTGGCTGCAAGGAACCAAGGTGCGGGGGGAAAGGACAGAGTTAAAAAAAGCATGAGAAAATTTCCTCATTATGGTAGTGGTTACATGACTGCATGCGTTTGTCAAAATCCACAGAACTGTGCACCCAAAAGAAACAAATTTTACTGAAGATAAATTATATCTTAACAAACCTGGCATTGATAAGAGGGAGGAAAGCAGAAAAACATAGAAGATACGGCTCATGCAACATGCACAACTTGTGTGGATTCTGATTCCAACCAATAGCTACAAAAAATATATATATACTAAACAAATTAGAAAAAAATCTAATTGTGGTTTGAGTATTAGATAACAGAGAGAAATTATTTTCATTTTGTAAGCTGGGAAAATGGCATCAAGGTTTTTTTAACCCCATATTCCACATTTTTTTTAAGAGATACATATTTGAGCATGCAGAGGTAAAATGAGAGCTTTAAAATACTCAGAAAAAGGTAAGAGAAAAAATAAAGACATTTAAAACATGGTCAAGTTTGTGTAGTTCTAGGACCTCTATAATATGCACATGGTAGCTAATTATTAAAAAAGATCCAGATACTGATATAAGCAACTCTCTACTTTTGTGTATGTTTGAAAATATTTGAAATTGAAATTTAAATTAATAGCCAACATTTATTTATTAAGTATATTTCTTGTGGCTGGAAATATTCTAAGGTTTTACATGTTAACACATTTAATTATTGTGACAACGATAGAAAGTAAGTACAATAATAATGCCCATTTTACACATAAAAAATGGAGGTGCTCTACAAAGTTTAAAAAACTCCCCCAAATCAAGGAGCCAGAATGAGGCAGGCTGTCACGAGGCCTGCATTCTTAACCACTCTAGAGCCCCCTTTTATTATTATTTTTTTTTTCTTTTTCTTTTTCTTTTTTTTGAGACAGAGTCTTGATCTGTCACCAGGCTGGAGTGCAGTGGCGTGATCTCAGCTCATTGCAAACTCAGACTCCCTGATTCAAGCAACTCTCCTGCCTCAGCCTTCCAAATAGCTGGGATTACAGGCACACACCACCATGCCAAGCTAATTTTTTTGTGTTTTTAGTAGAGACAGGGTTTCACCATGTAGGCCAGGATGGTCTCAATCTCCTGACCTTGTGATCCACCCACCCCAGCCTCCCAAAGTCTTGGGATTACAGGCCTGAGCCACCGGTACCCAGCCCCAACTTTTAAATTATAATCTAAACTACATGGTTTTCTTACAGCCTGTGTATATTTTCTCCCATGCTGGTTAACAAGTTAATACATACAGTTTTATTTCTTTATTAACATACATTTTTCAGTTCTGTATTTGCACACCAAAGGTACCAGATTGACTGCCTTTCCTAAATCATAACAAAAATATATTATGAAAGAAAGAAAATGTGAACATTAACTTAGTATAACATTTAGAATTTTAAAAATTTGAAATACTTTTTTTTTTGCTAGAATGATTTAGTCATAATAATAAATGTGATTACTACTCATTCCTTTTCAGTTTCATATGCATACCTTCAATCCATTTTTTTCTCAGCCTTCTATTTCTGTTACTGATAACGAAGAGGCATACTATCGTGAACAGGCTTATGAATATTAAGATGTTTTGTATAGAAATGGCTAATCACTATTAGGTGAAATAAAATGGGAAAAGGCAAAATAATAGCCAACCCTTGGACTTTCATTTTTCTCCTTTTTTATCCTTCTAAAATCCTAAAATCCAGCAAAATCAAAGTCATAAGCAGAAACTAATGTTGCTTTTTTTTTTTTTTTTTGAAATGAAGTCTTCCTCTATCATCCAGGCTAGAGCACAGTGCTGCCATCTCAGCTCACTGCAACCTCTGCCTCCAGGGTTCAAACAAGTCTCCTGCTTCAGCCTCCCTAGTAGCTGAGATTACAGGCACCCACCACTATGCCCAGCTAATTTCTGTATTTTAATAGAGATGGGGTTTCTCCATGTTGGCCAGGCTGGTCTTGAACTCCTGACTTCAAGCAATCCAGCCGCCTTGCAAAGTGCTGGGATTACAGGCAAGACAGACTGCGCCCAGACAAAACTAAGATAGGTTTTCATGAACTTATCTTCACCAGTGTAACATTAAGAATAACCACACCACCATATATATGATCCTTCTCTGAGTAACATGCTCCAAGGGGAAACAAGATTACCCAGGGACTTAATTTCCAAATGAAAGGTCAGCTGTGATACATTCATCTTGGCAATAATGTAAGGGAATCCTAATAGCATTTTGCTTTTCAGAGTAACTGTTAAGAAGTTAACCAACTAAAATTCCATGGAGAAACAGATTAAATATAGCTCCTTTTTTGACAGAAAAAGAAACGTGGTAAAATCAATTATTCCACATTAAAATACAAAGCTATAAATGAATTTTGATTTGAATTGAGGTTTCTGATTTTTTTTTCTCATGCATATGTACCAGTAGCAATTTATCACCATTATCCATTCATCAGGAAATACTAGTCTAGGAAGAAGATTACTGGGATCAGATTACAAAGGGCAACCAGAACTTTGGTCTTCTTCACAGAAGAAAAATGTTTTACTTAGAATCACTTATCTTCATATATTTCCTTATATTTCTCCTTTGTCTCTATGACTATTTAAAAGGAAAAATAATTATATTCTGTATTGGTTTTATTTTGTGGCCACAACAAATTACCAACACAATACCACAAAAAGGTTGTGTAGGTTTTTCTAGATCAGTTTTCTAGGTCAGAAGAAGTCCAACACGGGTCTTACCAGGCTAAAATTATGAATTTCATCCTTCTCTGGAGGCTCTAGGGAAAAGTCCATTTCCTTGCTCATTGGAGTTGCTGGCTGAATTCAGTTCCTTGAGGTCGTAGGACTATTTGCATTTTCTTGCTGGTTCTCCGCTAACGGTCATTCCAGCTTCCACCAGTGCATTCCCTGGCTCACAGCCTTCTCCAGCTCAAAGCCAATAGCAGTGGATGGAGTACTTTCAGGTCGGATCTTTGTGATCCTCCTTCTGTAATTATCTCTCCCTCTGACCACAAAAGGAAAAGTTTTCTTCTTGTCAGAACTCATGATTAGATTTGGCCCACCCAGATAATACTGGGTAATCTCCCATCTGGAGAGAGTTTCTCCAAAGTTGACATCAAGAAATAGATCCTAAAAAACATTGCATTCCAGTATCTAATCAAGAAATCGAGCATCTACAATGGACCTCTTGACCATAGGACCAGCTCAGATCCTACTTGCATTTATTGAAATAGTGAAAAGATCTGTCGTAACATCCAAGAGAAGAGAATATTTCATTAAAATTTCATTTTTCAGTTTCAGATGGTCTCCAAGCTTATGGCAGCTTTGTTCAGAAGAAATATCCTTCACTTGTGATTAAGAGCACCAAAAGATTTGGAAGTTAGACCATGTTGTCCTGCACCCAAAACAAATACACTTATATTTTAAAAGCTTAATATTAAAATATTTAATTTAAATGACAAATGGAGGGGTGAAGAAGGATTATGTTAAACTGTCCCACTGACAGAGAAGTTCAGGTGTCTAATTGTATCTGTAAGCACCTTTAAACACAGAATTAAATCTTTCATAAGACCTTGAGAAAGTGGTGAACCTCACTCTAGGGCCACAAGGGAGATCCAGGTAGCAGATAAAAAAAAGATTGGAATTCTAGGAAGAAAATAAATAGCAGGAGAAGGAAGGGAAGGGCAGGGAAGCAGGGGCGAGAGTAGGGGAGGGGAGGGGAAAAGGAAGGAAGGAGCGGGAAGGAGGGAGGAAGGAGGGTGGGGAGGAAGGGAGTGAGGAGGGAGAGAGAGAGGAAAGAGGGGGAAAGGAGGGAGAAAGGGAGGAAGGAAGGAAGGAAAAAGGGGAGGGAGAGAGGAAGAAAAAGGAAAGAGAAGGAAAGGAAGGACAAAGAAAGTACAAAAGGAAAAAAGGAATAAAGGAAGGAAGGAAGGAAAGAGAAAGAAGGAAAGGAAAGAAAAGAGAATAAAGGAAGGAAGAAAGGATGAAGGGAGGAAGGAGGGACGAACAATATAAGTTATTAGAGGTAATGTCATGTAAGACAGGAATATCAAACAAGATGATGTAAGTAGACTAAAATAATAGTTATAAAGCAGAGAATGCTAGGATGGTTTTTAAATGAACAGATATCTACTATTTAGAGGAGCCACACTTAAGATACAAAAAGACTACAGGAAAGGAAGAAGATAATATTCAAAACTTACCAGCTAAATATTAAGGCTAAATAGTAAGCCAATTGACTTGGAGACTGTCAAACAGGCCACAGAAACAGAATAGAGAGTTCAGGAACAGGCCTGTGCCACATAGAAAGCCAATGTAAGGCAGAGAGTGCAGGGCAAATGAGCTGGGAGAAAACAGTCTTCAAATGCTACTGAGACAACTGTAAAATATCAAACAATAAAATATATACCATACGATTAAAAAATAATCAGATCCCTACTTCACCCATACACAAAAATAATATATTCTAAATAAATGATAGACTTGCATGTAATAAAAAAATTTAAACTTTGGGGAGAATATAGGAGAATAGTTTCCTTTCTTCGAGATTAAAAACTATTCCTAAACAAGACAGCCTCTGCACAAAAAAGAAACCCACAAAATGTAAGTTAAAATAATTACTGACTCACTATCTTGAAAGTATTAGTGTCTGAATATACCATTAAAGAAAAAATGGCAGGCTATTCTCTGGGAGGAACTATTTGAACCTTATGTAACAGACAAAGGAATATTATCTTGAAAATACACTGAAATTCTATATATTAAAAAAAGACCAATTAACTCATAGAAAAAAAAATCCACAAAATATCTAAACAGGAAATTTACAGAGCAAAATAAGTAATCAAATATGTACATCTAGTCACAGAGACAGTTAGATGTTGCTATGAAGTACTGTAATATCTTTCATTCATTTACAATTTTCATTCAAATGTTGGGCTGTCTGTGGCCACTATTCCACATAAGAATCAGTAGCTTTTTGCACCTGAATGATTATTCCTTATTGAAGGTAGTGACAACCAACATTACCAATATATGAGCTTTGTCTGAATAATCTGTTCAAATACTTTTCAGTTATCAAATGAATTTATAAAAAGTTATTATTTACAGTAAGGTATCAGATTAAAAGGACACATAATCACTTACTTCCTTAACATAGGAAATGAATTATACTCTGATTTTCTCATTTTAGAACAGCAAATGTATTCACTTCCTAGGGATTTCAAGAAGAAAACTGTTTCACAAATGAAGAGACAGCACTATTGAGTTGGCAACACCTTAAAATATCACTTACTTTTATACTCTTGACCTAATAAAGTTTCAAAATCATGAGAGAAAAAAATCGATGTTATTTTTAAAACACCAAAATAATTAACACTTTTTTTTTTGAAAGGGAATCTCGCATTGTTGCTAGGTTGGAGTGCAGTGGCACGATCTTGGCTCACTGCAACCTCTGCTTCCCAGGTTCAAGCGATTCTCCTGCCTCAGCCTTCTGAGTAGCTAGGACTACAGGTGCATGCCACCACACCCAGCTAATTTTTTGTATTTTCAGTAGAGATGGAGTAATTAACATTTTAAGATAATAGACTATCTACAATAAAATATTTAGAATGGATAGAGGTAATTCTCCCAACAATAAAAATATTATACCATTTACTTTATTCTTTTTGTGCAATTTTTGAAGCCTGAAATAATTTGTAATAGCCTCCTTCAAGCATCAAAGGGTAGATCTCACTTATTTATTCATAACTTGTCATAACATTGTAAAGTGACCCAAAATAACATTTCAAAATGAAAACCATGTTTTTGTCTGATATAAATCATTATCTCATAAAACATGACTAAACATATTTTTAAATTTCTAAATATATTTTGATGTAACTAATATAATATTTAAAATGTTTATGTGGAAAAATAAAACTTAAAATATGTCATTTATTCAGAGAATGAAAAAGGCATTAAACATTTTGAAACTGCTTGGGGGTAGTAAACAACCATCATATCAGGAATATATATTTCTTAGAGTCCAGTTATAAGAACTTTCAGATGAACATAGTATCTTAATACTATCTAAAACACATGCCTTAAGCAAGTGAACTATGGTTCTCATGTGAAAATTTTAACTAACTTTGATTCAACTGCTAAATAGATCAAAGAGAAAATAATGAATAGTAACAAGCTTAAAGAAAACTTGAAAACAAAACCCACATGAAAACATGGCTGCAAACTTCTATCCTCACATTTTCACTAACTTAACTAAAATGTGTTTATATGTTAAACTGGATATTACACTTTAATAATTTTTAGTAGGCCTTTCTTTCTCAAATGATACATAATAAAGTTATTCCTTGGCAGAGAACAATCCCTGACCTTCACTTATGGATGAAAACCCATAATTTATTTTAAAATAAATTATAAATGCATAGACTTTCTATTTAAACTCAATAAACAATTGTCCAATGTATTTTACAATGGGCCAAGGTACGTGAGGTTATAGGTTCAAGCATAAGAGAAAAGCAAACACTAAAAATGAGTGATATCATCTAACAATAAGCATACACACCCCACACGCCCCATAAATTTAATTTGGTATACTAATACCTGGTCTTACAAGCAGCACTTAAATATATGAGCCTCAACTAACAAATCAATGAGATTCATGTTATGAAGTCTTTACAGAATCAAAGTGATATAGAGAGTATAACTTTTCCAAATAATATTTTAAGCACTGTGGGTACTTTAAAAAACTGAGCTACAGGTAAGATAAAATTAAAAAGTATAGATATTTAGTTCATTGAGTTTTGAAAGCTATACACACTGATATAATTACCACTGAAAACAAGACATAAAAAAGGTGAAATTCTTACTCCCATGAACTCTCCTTCAACTGTTTTGTAAAATTCTCTTCCCTTCTCTCTGGTGAATTTGATTGACTTTTAACAAAGTAAACAGAGCTAGACATCTAAATGTGCATTTATTTGTAATCTATTCCATTGAAATTGCCACTACTAAATTTTGAATATCATTTAGAAATGTTCTCAGAGCCTGAATGGTGACAAATTTTCATCCTTTAAATGTCTGATTTTTTAAAAAAGTCCAAAGTCATTCATAAATAAGTCCAAAAAAAGGAAATGAGTAATTATAGACAACAAAAGGTGGTGAAATAGTCCAGATACCTAAGTGACAGTCACTGGGCTAACTACTTTCCCACTTTCCACTAATATTCTCATTTGGTGTTTACATCAATCCTGAGAGATGGTTAAGATTATCTTTCTTTTGCAAATGAGGAAATTGAGGTTCAATAAGGTTAAGTAACTTGGCCAGGCTTCCTCATTTGTAGAGCCAACACTGAATTTTGATCAATTTCTCTGCAACAGATATTCCTGCACTTCAATCCAAGCAGACTCTTTCCATTGGTTAATACCATTTGGAATAAATAAATTATCAGGGTTTCCTGCTATTGCTGTCTACACTTTGCATGCACTTAGCTGCATTGTGATGAGTAGTGACACGTGCAGCAGCAAGTCCAAGGTGTGAACAAATGTCTGTCCTGGGAAAAGACAGGCCCACATCAAGCAGCTGAAGATGCTGCTATGGGCACAGAGGCAGCAGCAATTCCACCTTCCTGAAGCCATTGTGGATCATCCATTGCCAGAACATTGTCCAGTGCACACATGAGGAATTTCACCCCACTCTCTACAGCAACATGATCAAAAGGATGAGGATGCCAGTAGAGATAAAAGGAAGTTTCATATTCCTTGAGGAGGGCATTCAAACCAACTCAGTGGAGACCATATGATGGCATTTGACATCCTGTCACCCAAGGAGGCACAAGAAACCAGGAAATGGTGGAACCTCAAGGTTGTTTATTTTGTTTATATTATCTTCCTGCTGTAAGAATGTTTTGGGAGACACAGGTATGCAGAATCCCTATGACCAGGATGGATATTTCAACTGGGTGAACATGTAAAAATATTTCTGTGATAATGGATAAACTTGGAGAACCAGATTAGATTCCATCACAAGATTCTGCTTGTCAGAAGCTCACCAACAGCATTCATGAGTACAACATTGAAACTGAAAACCTTTCTTTCAAATTTAAAGAAATAAACAAGAAAAAAAAAAAAACTTCACCAAAAAGTGGGCAAAGGACATAAACCAACACTTCTCAAAAGAAGACATACAAGCATTCAACAAGCATATGAAAAAATTGTCAACATTACTAATCATTCAAAAACTGCAACTCAGAACCACAACAAGCTACCATCTCACCCTAGTCAGCATGACTATTATTAAAAAGTCAGAAAATAACAAATAATAGTGAGATTACAAAGAAAACAGAACACTTATACACAGCTGGTGGGAATGTAAATTAGTTTAGCCATTTTGGAAAGCAACATAGCAACTTCTCAAAGAACATAAAACAGAATTCCCATTTCACCCAGCAATCTCATTATTGGATATATACCTAAATGAATACAAATCATTCTGCCATAAAGACACATGCACACGTAGGTCCACTGCAGCACTATTCATGAAAGCAAACACATGGTATCAAACTTAATGCCCATCAACGACAGACTGGATAAAGAAATTGTGGTACATACATACCACATAATACTACACAGCCATAAAAAAGGAGATTATGTCCTCTGCAGCAACATGGATTGAGCTGGAGGCCATTACCCTAAGTGAGCTAACACAAGAACAGAAAACCAAATACTACAGGTTGTCGCTTATAAGTTGTAGTTAAACATTATGTACACATGGACAGAAAGAAAGGAAGAGAAAGGGGTCTTTTTGAGGGTGGAAGGTGGGAGGGGGTGAGGACTGAAAATCTAACTTTTGAGTACTATGCTTATTATAGGTGATGATATATTCTGTACACCAAACCCCCATGACACATAATTTACTTATAGAACAAACCTGCACATGTATCCCTAAACCTAAAATAGACATTAAAAAAAAGAAAAAATGTTCCTTTCAAAATGTTTGATGTAGCTGATCACAGATCAAAAAGAAAATCACTGGATTGAATATTGTGCTTCCACAGTGAGACATCAATACTTTTCCTTGTTTCTGCTAGTGAATTTGACCAGATGCTTATAGAAGACTCACTGACTGAGTCACTTTACAGAATCTCTGAACATTTTTAAAACAATTTTCAATGACCAGGTTTTTGGCAATGTCTCTATAATTGCCTTCTTGAACAAGACAATCTTGTTTGAGAGAAATGTGCAAGTGCTGATCAATGAAGACTATTTCTTGAAATCTGGAAAGAATCCACACTGCTTAAGAAATATCCAAAAATTCCTGGAGGACTGTTCCTGTAATAAATGCCAGGACCTAAAGGAGTAGCCCTTAGACCACCCATTCACAGGTGCTATCGACATGGAAAACATTCTCCTTAATTTCCAAGAAATAAAGATACTGTTATTTAAGACAACCTGAAGCAGCTTACATAGTGATACACAAAATATTTATTATTATCTTCTTGTGATTTTAATGGTTTCTTGTTTAGTTTTCTAAAATAAATGTGTTAAACAGGAATTTAAAAAATTGTGGTCCTATGTTTAATTTCTCAGAAATGTGAGTTCCTCATTGGTAGACTTTGGTTTGCAGCTGAAACCTGCTGAATAGCAGCATGCTGCTAATGTCTGCTGAAGTTCAGGTGTTCATCTGTTTCACTATGGCTTCTGTTTGAGTGAAATTTTACCTTAAATACAGACTTTGGACTAGGTATCGTACAGGCTTTAAGTTGGTCCACTTTTTAAACCAAATTCTCCTGTAGTGACAATAGAGAAGATATCTTTAATTACTTTTGGGTGTGAGGCTAGGAACAAATAAAACTTGCCAGTAAGATATGTGTTGTCAGCCTTGGCAACGCCACTTGTTGCCTATCTTTATGGAGACATCCTACTTTGAAATGGATATTGACAAAAAAAAGTCCACTGTAAGGAATAGAATTCTCTTGGTTTACACAAATTTCGCCTTCACAGTTTTTACTACTTGAACACCCAACAGTAATTTCCTTCTAAAATTCTGTGTGTTTTAAAAATTAGAGAAAGATTTCCAGTCAGACGCTAATGAAGAGTTCATAAGTGGTATGGAGGAGCAAAAGGCAAGCGAATGCCATATAGGGTGTTTTGATCAAGATAAAAGTGAAATGTAATTTGCTTTCTTCATATTTAATTATCATATAATTAATGTGCCATATGTGAAACATTCTGGGTGTGGCAGCAACTAAACACTGCAAACAACTTGGTAACAGAACTTTCTATATAAACATATCCTTTTCAGAAAAAAGAAATTTAAAATTAAAAATAAATGTCACTATTTTAATAAAGCTAATTTTCTGATCATCACAGACTTTTACAATAAAAGAAATGTAAGATCATGTACACTGGCCTTGTAATTTTTTTTTTTTTTTTTGAAACAAAGTCTCACTCAGTCTGTCACCCAGGCTGGAGTGCAGCGGCATGATCTTGGTTCACTGCAACCTCCACCTCCCGGGTTCAAGTGATTCTAGTGCCTCAGCCTCCTGAGTAGCTGGGACTATAGGCATACGCCACCATGCACAGCTAATTTTTGTATTTTTAGTAGACCGGGTTTTGCCATGTTGGCCAGGCTGGTCTCGAACTCCTGACCTCAAGCGATCTGCCTGCCTCAGCCTCCCAGAGTGCTGGGATTACAGGCGTAAGCCACTGCACCTGGCTTATAATTTTTTTATATGAGGAAACTAAAGCCCAGGGCAGCAAGGAGCAGAGCCAGAAATAAAACCCAAGTATCTTTACTCCAAGTCCAGGTTCTTCTCCTTCACATCAGTAGTTTTCAAACATCGTTAGCTTAACATTTTTTCTCAAAAATAATCAAATGCAGAAGTTCAGTATAAAACAACAATCAAAGCAGAGATGTTCCGTTTGAAGCTGGTGGAGACCACAAGTCTTGGTCCTCTCCCTTTCCCTTCCCCAGTCAGACATTCAGAAATCACTAGAGTTTGGTTGAATACTGCTTGAAAACCATCTGCTTTATCATGCCATCTCATAAAATTACTGGAAGACAGTCAAGTTAAAAAGGGTGAAAAATTAAACATCAATACAAACGATAAACTATAGTTCAATAAAACAATAGGAAAACTGTCACAATTTAGCTCATGATTAAGCACCAAATCAATGAGGCCGAAAATGGGCACCCTGGGAGTTCAGAGAACAAAGACATCACAGTATTGGCAGTAGTCTGCAGGGAGTTATCAAAAAGAATAACTGATGAGGGTCTTAAAGTATAGACAGTAATAAAATAAGAAAGCGGTCATAGTGAAGGAGGAAAAGGTAAGGGAAATAGCATCTCCAAAAGCATTGAACAAGAAAAAAAATATAATTTCAATAAAAGTGAGTAGACCAACTAAGGTCAAGTAAATGGCTGAGGAAGCTGAAAAGGTGAAGTTAAACATGTTGGGACCAGATTAATTCAATTTAATGAGTTCTGACTTTATCCTGCAGGCTACGGGGAATTACTGAAGGTTTCTGATTAAGGTAGCAATATGACCAAAGTGTTTTAGGGATTTTAGTTAAAATGTGGTGTCAAGAGATTCCAGGGGGAAAAAATGGAGAAGAAAGATCAGTTAGGAAGCTATATGCAGACATCCAGGCATAATTATCAATACCAAATTAAAAGCTGAAAGGACAAAAAGCAAGGAACAAAGAAAACAGCAGGAAGCAAGATTTGAGAGGACTTAGAAAGCTCCCTGTCATTCCAGGTATTGGGAGCACACTCTGGATATATATCAGAGATCTTTTCAAGAGGATGCCTATCTCAGAAGACAATAAACTATATCCCTTTCCTGTTCGTAACAGATGGGTGGGATGGTGGGGAGCCAAGCACAAAAATGTGGGTAACTAAAGAATGATAGATACAATTTACAAGGTAAGACACCTGTTACTGACCATTCCAAATGACAAAAGGAAAACAGGCCCAATTCCTTTTACCATGTTGAAATAATTTAAGGCAAAAAACCAAGTAGCACACTATAATGCATAATCCTCTAAAATCAGTGTTTCTAATGATTTAATAACCACATTTTTCTAGGCTATACAACGAGGAGAAAGTTCAGAAGAAAATAAACTGGGTTGTTATCACTGCAGATATAGAATAGTGGAAACATTTGGTCTTTTCAACGAGTCACACGAGGCATAGAACTCAATAGGCACATCACTTCGGCATATGAATGTGAACAACACACATACTTTAGAGTATGGATCTTTCATATTTATTTCTCTGCTGTGGTCTCCTGAGGGCAGGAGTATATTATTTCATTTTATTTGTAACTCTGCATAGCATTTAATCTACATATTTCATGCAAAAGAAAAGAACTAATTCATGCTCAATTTTAGTCTACAATAATCTCTGAATCTGTTCATTCTTCTTTAATTGAGTAAACACGTGAGTTATCCTCATTTTGTGAATTTATAGATAAATATTATTCTAAAGTATACTTTTCTGAATGCCTGAAATAAAATTGTCACAGTTTCTCATCTTTTTTCCTCTTTATAAAAGTGCTCTGAATTCTACACCTAGCGTCAGTTATTCCTAGTGTGATATGCAAGTATTGACATACTCTCCTATGCTGATAAGTTACAATCAGCAATTTCACATACAGGTTCTTAATTCCATTATCTAAATTGGATGACAACAACTTGTAAACAACAATCATTTGTTAAGAAATTCTTTTCCACATTTACAAAGGGTTCATGATATATCCCAGAAATGTTTAAGGAAAAAATCATTGCTGGATACTTGCTAAACACCTGGGATTGTGATTTTCAGAGCTTTCCCAAAAGATACATAAGGAATGCCAGCTATATTATCAGAGAGGAAACTGGCTGCAAGAGGTATAAAACACTGACCTGGTTCACTGGAGACAGTGATGGAGTTACATTCCTGAAAACTTTTCAAGAAATAATATATTATGGTGAGTAACGTGGAAATCTATTTCTTTGGGTTTACTTAGAAATCTATCTACCATAATTGCAATATAATTGATGAATGTGGATACAAACTTATTCACCACATTGAAGTTCTGGTTTAAGACAGTTAGGGGACAAGATATAAAATACATTCTCTAAATATTATAAGGTAATGCAGTTGAACTATGGGGACTGTTCATAACCATTTCTATTTCCTGTGTTCAGGAGGACATTATCGCAAATAAACTAGTCATGACAGACCATAGTTGCATTTTAATTTAGCTACGTTAATTTAGAAAGCACCACAATTTGTTTTTAGAGTGTATGGCTGAGGTCTCTCTACAATAAATATCAATACATTCAATTCCCAAAGAGATTTGACATAAAAAGTATTTGTAATATTTTATATTTACCTTACCTAAAAAACTAAAGCCTCAGCCTAAATATGTTTTAAATCTGACACTGAATTGAAGTCTGCCAAAGGAGTTATTAAATAGGGAAATAGAGTTTCCAGTGCAAATACCACATTTAAGTGACTTTGGTAGTTATCTTTATGGCACTGGTATCAAGTCCTACGTTGCTGCTGAGCGCTTTAATGTGGTAAGACTTGACAGATCCTACTAGCACTTGGGAGTTGAGAAATCAAAAATTAAGTAGAAGGTAAAGCAGTGAAGAATAAAAGAAATGCACCAGAATCCCTTCATATATCCTTCAGTGTGTCTCAAGGCAAAGAATAAAACTCGAACTGTTTAGTATGGCATGCCTTCATGACCTGTCCCCTCTCTTCCATCTTTTCTCAGTCCTCACAACATTCAGCTACTGAAACAATCCCCCACAGCCCCATGCATTCATACATCAAGACTCCCTAGCAGACCCTGTTCATTCTTCTACTTAGCTAAAATGGCCTCCTTAACCTCTCCCTGAGAGAACAGCTACTCCCACAAGGACTGCTGTAATTCACTGTGCATTCTGCTGTAATTCACTGTGCATTCACTTGTCACGTTACCTAACACAATCATGCTTTCTCTTCCAGCTAGTGAAAGAAGCCATAATAGTGTTTTCCGTAAAATTCTCAAGGCATAGTAAGAAGTGATTTTAAAAAATAAATCAATGAACAATTAGAGTTCTTCATATAAAAATGAGAAAAATTAATATTATGGCATTTTTTGTTTTTTTGAGACAGGGTCTTGCTCTGTAACCCAGGCTGGAGTGCAGGAGCATGACTTCACCTCACTGCAGTCTTTACCTCCTGGGATCAAGCAATCCTCTGGCATCAGCCTCCAGAGTGGCTGGAACTATGGGCCCATGCCACTGTGCCCGGCTAATTTTTTTTTTTTTTTTTTTTTTTGTAGAGACAGGGTTTTGCCATGTTGCCCAGGCTGCTCTCAAACTCCTGAGCCCAGGGTGCCTGTGATATTTAAATACAAAATGGGTTCAATATTTACTCAATAATGAAATATTATTTTTATTTCATTATGAATTCTTTAATTATAAACCTGAAGGTAATTTCCTTTTCCTTTTTTTTTGAGAAGGAGTCTTGCTCTGTCACCCAGGCTGGAGTGCAGTGGCACGATCTTGGCTCACTCCAACCTTGCCTCCCAGTTTCAATTTCCTACCTCAGCCTCTTGAGTAGCTGGGATTATGGGTGCATGCCACCACTACCAGCTAATTTTCTATTTATAGTAGAGATGGGGTTTCACCATGTTGGCCAGGCTGGTCTTGTACTCCTCACCTCAAGTGATCCACCTGCCTGGACCTTCCAAAGTGCTGGGATTACAGGTGTGAGCCACCATGCCCAGCCTGAAGGTACTTTTATAAATTGGAAAAAATGGAAAATTATGGCTAAATTTTACTGGGGGCATGTACAGGGAAGTACTGTTCAGAATAAGACTTAGCTATAAATTTATATAGTAAGAATAACTCCAAAAAATATTTATTTAGCACTTATGATGTGCCAGACATTATACTAACTGGGGAATAGATACAAAGAAGAGAACACTGAAAACATGACTTTGAAGACACTTGCAACATACCAGATGAGACAAAAATTTACCAACCTACTATCCATGGTGAAATACTGTAATAGGGGTTATATGATGAATTAAACAAAGATTTGGTGTCCCCTTGTGTTCAAGGTCTTCGATGTCTACCTTCTCCCCTGCCAAGTCTGCAGTATTCTCTAAAAATAGTCCAGTCTTCTCTGGCTCAATAATTTGTTTTCAGGTACCATCTTTCTCCCTCAATTTCAAACCATCTGTTCCTGATTGGAGGCTCCAATTTGGATAGTCCCGGAAAGCTTAACCATTCAGGTTGATGAGTCATTATCTGATTTTGGCTTTTTCCCACTATGCTGTATTGTGGAATATATATATATATATATATATATATATATATATATATATATACCTTGTCTCTACCTCCTGTGGTCTCAACACAAGCAATGCCCACCCAGTCTCAGGCTGCAACTCCAGAGAACTCATCTAACATTACTGCTTCTATTTGTATAGTGAGGAAGGGTCATCAAACCAATCAAACCAGCATAAAGAGGAAGGTGTAACTCATTTTGACTGGGATGAGAGGTGAAGCTATACAAGGGCAATAATAGTTGAGTTGGCCCTTACATATTTGGGCAGAAATATGAAATAAAAATTAGGGAAGGATATTCTAGGTAGAAGGATCTTCCTGTTGGAGCAATGGCATAAAACGTGAATCCAAAAGGCTTACTACTCAGGTGAAGTCAAAGAGACTACTCAGCATTAGTCACATTAAGTCACAAATCTAGAAAATGTGGAAATAATTATTACAAATAGCTAAATGCATATTACAAATAGCTAAAAGTGCCAGATTCAGATTTATTTTAAAAATCAAGGAAAATTCCATCTTTTGAAGAAAAGATGAAATCCATTAGGCAAAGAGATCCCATTACAAATGATAACAACTTCAACAACAACGACAAAGGAGCCACAGGACTTCATTAAATTGTCCTCATGCAATCACAAAGCTCTTTGAGTTCCTTGTTAAGGTACTTAAGTCAAATAAATCTCCTTCTTTCAATTTAATTTTCTCTTCTACCAAGAGAATCATTTACTTTCTCAGTGGCAGATTTTAAAGTATCTACTTTATTGAATGTGTTATACTTTCTCTATATGTTTACCCAAATGTGTATTTGTTGAGTCTAGTATCTTGTTTTCATTTACATTCCTGTCAACGTTGAACATTTGATATTTTATCGAGTTTCATTGATTAAATCATAAAGATGCCATTTCTGTTTTAACATGTAGTGTTAATAAGAATTGTAAATATAGAAGGATTCTAGCAACAGAAGTTAAAGTAGGATTCAGTTTCAAAATAGAGTATAACTCAAAAAGGTTTTTCACACTGGGCATGTATAAATTGATACTGAGTAGGGACTTTCATTTTTTCCTAGGGTTTTTCCGGTTGTATTTTTTCATAATTTTATGAAAAGTACTGTATTTTCTTTCGTTCAAATACCCATAACTATCTCATATGACTGTCTGCCTCCCTGCGTGCCCAGCCAACAACAAGAAAGTAAAACGAAAGAAACCAGCTGAGTGCGTCAGCATTTCATCTTTTGGATATCTGCATCTCAATATACAATTTCAATATGCAATAGATTTGACTTCCCTGAAAATAATAGTGGAGAGCTACTTTGTTTGGCAACATTAAGGAAATTTCCATTTTTCTCTAAATGAAATCATTTTTCATAAAAAGTTTTTTTTTCTATAAATTATGCATTTGGATCTAACTAAAGAAATGCATCTTGTATTTATTTTGCTCCTGCAAAATAGGAAAGGTCTTTCTTTGCAGCTTCAAACTTTAAAAGTTGGAAAAGGTCAGAAGGTACAATCTGGATTCTGTTATCAGGAATTAATCGTGGCAACCGTTTTTCATGAAATCCTTTGAAAGCTGGTAGCTGGCATTATGGAACTGTTTGAAGACCACATTCACACAATAGACCCTAGACAAATGGTGTTTCAATAAATGTTTAATAGATATCTTTTAGTTCTTTTCCTATTTGCTTCTTCCGTATAATCTGGTGCCATTGCTCACAGACCTCTGGAATCCTTCTCACGGCACCCTACTCACCGGGTTTACTGTATATATTTATGGCTGCTCCTTTATTTTGTCTTCTTGGGCTCTGTTTTAATTCTTTATTCTATAAATGTTAACCATCTCAGAGTTCTAGTCTTAATCCCCTATTCTGTCTATACTTTTCCTGGAAAATCCCTCTTACTACGGTTTCAATAACTATTATGCATCAATAAACCTAAACACATCTCTCCACTGAGCTCTAGATTCCTATTTCTAACAACCTCCTGGATGTTTCTTCTTGAAAGTTTTCAGGAATCTCTCATGAAACAAATTTGTAACTGAATTATTTGTTTACTATCCAAAATAACCATTTCTCCTCTTATATGACTTCAACAATTATACAAAGCCTGAGAATAACCTTGACTCTTCTTTTCACTCACCAATAACATGAGTAATACACCAAGCCTCAAGGATTCTATCTACCTCCTGAATAATTGCTTAAATATTTCCATGAATTTCCAACCTACCACCGATAACTTAAATCAGGCCATCATCTCTGCGTCAACTTTCTAATTCTTCTTCCTGCCCAGACATGCTCCCACTGAGACAGCCAAGTATAAAGGAGTCCCTGGAGAACAAGGGGTGGAGCCTTAGGAAGTTCATCCATTTGCAGTGGGGAGGAGTCTGGCCCTGCCTTTTCCTGGGTAGTACCTAGGATTCAACCTGAGAGGCGAGAAACCAGCTGTTCTTTTTTTTCTTTTTACCGAATAAATTCCATTTTTCTTACCAGACCATCAAGATCATCTCCAAAATTAACATATAAATCTAATCAAGTCATTCCCTCACTTAAATCCTTGCTCTCCCCAGCTGCCCAAAAATAAAGATTTACATTTTAGTATGTTCTGTTATATCCTTTATGATTACTACAAGTCTGTACCCTTATGGAGTTTACTATTTCAATGGGAGAGGCAGAAAATAAACAGAAAGCAAGTAAATAAAATAATGCTTAGTTAAAATAACTCAACTGAAATAAATACATGAAAAGACTGAAGGACCTATATGCTAATAGCTATTAATAACACTAGCATGAAGCTTGAAACCCAGAGAAAAAGAAGAAGAAGAAAAATAACTTCAGAATACAGCATAACTTCAGAAACAGCAAAGTGTGGCATACATTCTTTCTACTCTTTGCCACACATAATAAACCAACTTTAGGCACACGTGAGAAAAAATGTGAGTTCACCAATTTTAAAAACTTTAATGTGTGCTACAAAGGTGTTATAAACTACACTGGTGTGAAAAGGTTTGAATTAACTTCCTTTGTATGCCATGTAAATCAATGCAATTGTGCACGGTTCCCAGAATAGGATTTCTAAACTAAGCTGAGAATGTGTAAGTCCCTCCATTTAAAAAGAAAATTCAATCATCTTCACGACTACCAGATTAAAATATTCTGTCTTCTAAGGAACCTCTATCAAAATATATCAATAAGCAGTGACTATTATTAGTTCACCTTTTAGAGACAGTCTTTCACTAATATGTAGTTATATCATGGAATATTAAGTAGCACAGAGTTAGGACCTGAGTTTCTCATTGACATTTATTTTAAAAATCTTTAAAAGCATATAATATACTTTTACAATTAATATTAATTTAAATTTTAAATTTTTTTAAAATAATTTTTAAAATAATATATTTTTAAAATCTTTAAAAGTATATAATAAAAACAATACAATGAAATTTAGTAGTGTATTCTTTATAATATTTGGTCAGCATGTGGTTTTTATCACTTGCCTATAACGAAGGCAGCTACATCCCTATTTTGGTAATGGCGAAAAGTAGGTGATACACAAACCCATATGTGGCACATCAAAGACGGATAGCAGAAAAGGCATGCTTCTTGTGCCATCTCCATTGGTGCCCTCAGGTCAGACTGAGCTCCAGGAATGCATCCTGGAGATGGTCCCATTATGAGGATGGAAAAGAGCAGCGACCAGGCCCTATGCCAACAAACAATGTACCCTGGGACCATTAACATACCAGGCAATCTAGCCTTTAATGTCATTTGTTATAATGACTTTGAATGACAAATGCACAATACAGCAAAGTATGTTTTCTCCAAATTAATGAAAATTAAATACATGCTGCACTAGTATACTTGGTAAGTTCCAAATAACATAATTATCAGTTAGCTTAAAGAACAGTATGTAATTCAAAACATTTTCCACAGTTGCAGAGTATTTTCCAAACATTCATAAATTATACATGGAAAATAATTATATTTGCATGCATAATTAGCACAAAATGTTACATGCCTATTTTTCACATGCGTAAAATAAGGTTGTTTTGACCTAATGTGGACCCTGCCCCACCCAAACTCCTACATATGGAGACAGCAGCCCATTGGAGACCAGCCATGATGTTGAGAGAAAGGGATGCAATCTAAGTAGTGTTAATACGCCTTTCCCTATGCAGGGAACTTGAAAGAGAACCAACTATAGTGCAGTCTCCTGATTATCACATCTACAACAAACTTCTGTTTTTGAAAAGTCAATTTTTGTCCTAAGAAGACAAAGGGTCATTACCTAGAGCTCAGTGGATGTCTATTCAGACCAAAAAACCCTGAATCCCATCATAAATTATACGAGAATAAATACATTTTTTTCATGTAAGTATATGTATTTATAAATTTCTCATATACACTTCAAAGAGAAAATAGTATTGAGAGAAGGAAGGAATATATATACATCTTCATTATTAGGTGTTTTCCTTTTTCCAAATGCCTAACAAAACATTATCTGTACAATATGATGAATCACACATCGGATCATGTCAGCCAGGTTTATACTTTACCTATCATACTCAATGTACTATACCATGAATACACACCTTCTTGGTTATCACAGTGAATACATTATTTGCATATTTTATATTCACATTCATATCTTAGAAAAGAGCAATGTATAAAAAATGAGTTTTGCTAGTATTCTTTTCTCTCTCTTTTTCTGTCACACACAGACACACACAGAGACACGCACACATATGTACAAATTTAGCATCAAACACTCAGCTTTTTTTAACATCTAACTCCAATTCATCTAGACGTAATCTTTCAAATTAATAAAAAGTAAAGTGATATCATGCTGTTCAACAGAGCAAGTTCCACATTTGCATAATTGCATGAATGTGGCTAGAAATACAATATATATCCGAAGCATTTCTTTTCATGCTACACATGTGTTTCTATAAATGTTAAAGTTAAAATAACTTTTATAGTATAATTAGCAGCAATAATATTCAAATTGTAGACGTGAAATGCTGGGTAATGTTTTATTTTTTCTAGAATTTGTATAATCTTGTCATTAATTTCTGTTCAAACAACTTGTAGGCAGCTAGGCACCTTTCCTCTGTCTCCATTCAGAGAATTTAGAGGCCGAAAAGCCCTAGCAAATACATTTTCAGTCAAGATGACTAACTAAGAACATAAATGAACAAATACATTTACCTAACTATATTATTTAAAAAACACAAACTTTAAAATGGCAACCATATGTTATAGTTACCACAAATCTACTGTAATCAAAACAGTCTAATGATATAAGGATAGAAACACAGACATATTGATTGATAGAACAGAATCAAGATTCCCCAAATAACCCGTACATTTCTGATCAATTGATCTCTGAAAATAAATGGTGTTGAAACAACTGGTTATCCACATACTAAAGAATGCAGTTGGATATCTACCATATATGAAAATTAACTATAAAGGGATCAAGAATCTATAAATATGAAAATCAAAACTATAAAACTCTCAGAACAAAATAGATGAAACGGAGCCCAAAAAGACAAAATACAGGCACAAATATGTTTGCTTTTGGATCAGGTAATCATTTCTTAGGTATGACACCACAAGAGCAAGAAACCAAAATAAAAGCAGGCACATTTGACTTCCTCAAAATTAAAAACTTTTTTGCTTCAAGAATACCATCAAAAAAGTGAAAAAACAATTCACAGAATGGAAGAAAATTGTTTCAAATCATATATCTTGTAAGAATCTAATATCCAGAATATATAAAAATTATTATAACTGAATAATAAAAAGACAGATTGCTCAAGATGGGCAAAGAATTTGAATAGATATTTCTCTGAAGAAGCTAAATGATGGCCACCAAGTACATGAAAAGATGTTCAATGTCATGAGTTATCACTTCAAAAATACACATCTCTCAAATCATTAGAGATGTGGTATCTCCACAAGAAGATACAACTTCACACTCACTAGCATGGTTATAATCACAAAGATAAAAACAACAGAGATTGCTGGCAAGATGGCCAAATAGAAACAGTTCCAGTCTGCAGCTACCAGTGAGATCAATGCAGAAGGTGGTTGATTTCTGCATGTCAAACTAAGGTACCCTGTTCATCTCAGTGAGACTGCTTGGACAATGGGTACAGCCCAAAGAGTGTGAGCCAAAGCAGGGTAGGGAATCACCTCATCCAGGAAGGACAAGGGGTTGGCAAACTCCCTCTCCCAGCCAAGGGAAGCCATTAGGGACTGTACCAAGCACTCTAGCCCAGGTACTGCACTTTTCCCTAGACTTCACAATCCACAGACCAGGAGATTCACTCCGCTGCCTACAACACCAGGGCCTTGGGTTTCTAGCACAAAACTGGACAGCCATTTGGGCAGACACTGAGCTAGTGGCAGGAGCTTTTTTTCATATCCCAGTGGCACCTGGAATGCCAGCGAGACAGAACCGTATACTCCCCTGGAAAGAGGGCTGATGAAGCCAGGGAGCCAAGTGTTCTGGCTCAGCAGGTCCCATCCCCATGCAGCCCAGCAATCTAAGATCCACTGGCTTGAAATTCTCGCTGCCAACACAGCAGTCTGAGTTCAACCTGGGATGCTTGAGATTGGTAGGGGAGGAGTGTCCACCATTGCTGAGGCTTGGGTAGGTGGTTTTACCCTCACAGTGGGGAACATCAAACTGGGTGGAGCCCACGGCAGCTCAGCAAGGCCACAGCGGCCAGACTGCCTCTCTATATTCTCTCCTCTCTGGATAGAGCATCTGTGAAAAAAAGGCAGCAGCCCCAGTCAGGGACTTATAGATTAAACCCCCACCTCCCCAGAACAGAGCACCTGGGGGAAGGGGCTGTTGTGGACGCAGCTTCAGCAGACTTAAACGTCTTTGCCTGGCAGCTCTTAAAAGAGCAGTGGATCTTCCAGCACAGAGCTGGAGCTCTGATAAGGGAAAGACTGCCTCCTCAAGTGGGTCCCTGACCCCCATGTATCCTGACAGGGAGACATCTCCCAGTAGGAGCTGACAGACACCTCATACAGGAGAGCTCTGGCTGGCATCTGATGGGTGCCCCTATGGGACAAAGCTTCCAGAGGAAGGAAGAGGCAGCAATCTTTGCTGTTCTGCAGCTTCTGCTGGTGGTACTCGGATGAAAGAGTCTAGAGTGGACCTCCAGCAAACTCCTGCAGACCTGCAGCAGAGGGGGCTGACTGCTAGAAGGAAAACTAACAAACAGAAAGGAATAGTATTAACATCAACAAAAAGGATGTCAAAGAACCCTATTTGAAGGTCACTGACTTCAAAGACCAAAGGTAGATAAATCTGTGAAGATGGTGAAAAACCAGTGCAAAAAGGCTGAAAATTCCAAAAACCAGAACACCTCCAAGGGATCACAACTACTCTGAGTTTGACAAATTGACAGAAGTAGGCTTCATAAGGTGGGTAATAACAATGTCCCAACCCAATGCAAGGAAGTATGTTCTTGAGCTAAAGGAGTATGTTCTAACCCAATGCAAGGAAGCTAAGAACCTTGAAAAAAGGTTAGACGAATTACTAACTAGAAAAACCAGTTTAGAGAAGAACATAAATGACCTAATGGAGCTGAAAAACACAGCACAAGAACTTGGTGAAGCATACACAAGTATCGATAGCCTAATCGATCAAGCAGAAAAAAGATATCAGAGATTGAAGATCAGCTCAATGAAATAAAGTGAGAAGACAAGATTAAAGAAAAAGAGTAAAAAGAAATGAACAAAGCCTCCAAGAAATATGGTACTATGTGAAAAGACCAAATCTACGTTTGATTGGTGTGCCTGAAAGTGACAGGGAGAATGATACCAAGTTGGAAAACACTCTTCAGGATGTTATCCAGGAGAACTTCCCCAACCTAGCAAGGCAGGCCAACATTCAAATTCAGGAAATACAGAGAATACCACAAAGATAATCCTTGAGAAGAGCAACCCCAAGACACATAATCATTGGATTCACTAAGGTTGAAATGAAGGGAAAAAAATGTTATGTTAAGCGTAGTCAGAGAGAAAGGTTGGATTACCCACAAAGGGAAGCCCATGAGACTAACAGCGGATCTCGCGACAGAAACCCTACAAGCCAGAAACCCTACAAGCCAATATTCAACATACTTAAAGAAAAGAATATTCAACCCAGAATTTCATATCTTTACAGACAAGAAAATGCTGAGAGATTTTGTCACCACCAGGCCTGTCTCACAAGAGCTCCTGAAGGAAGCACTAAACACAGAAAGAAACAATGAAAGGAGAATGATTGCTAATATGTGTGGGGTTTCTTTTGGGAGAAAAGAAAATATTCTGGATTTAGATAGTGGTGGTATTCCCATAACCTTGCAAATATTCTAGAAACCACTATATTATACACTTTAAATGGATGAATTTTATGGTATGTTAATTATATTTCAATTAAAATGTAAAAGTATTATTAAAATGATACAATTTGGAACAAAATCTAAGGAATTATTAATTCTAGGTGAAATCTGTGATGTTTCTTCATAAATGGACAATATCTGAGGTTGAGTCAATAGCTGATGGTGAACACTTCCTTCAGTCTAAGGAGTTTCCAGGTTGTACTCACAACTCAGCTTCTGCAGCTCTTTAGATCATTTGGTACTTCATATTCTTTTCCTACCGTATTCACTTTTTTGTTGGAAATTTAGAGGTGTAAGAAATCTGCTTTTTCTTAGGAAAGACATTCTTTTGCCTTTCTAATATCCATCCTCTTTTGCTTCCTAATGGCCATAGTATATAATAGATAGTCACGTCATTACCCATCCAAACCTCCACATAGTCCTGACACATAGTCCTATTATTTTCCTACCCTTAGAAGCTAGCAATCCAAATTAAAACCAATTTCAAAGACACTTTTAAAGTTGTCTAACAACCAGATTCTTCCAAGGCTATTTCCATATTCTAAGGGTGTGAATATTTTCACCCTGAACATTCAAAGACAGCCACCTCTTTGTTCTTTCTATGACCACCAACCTAATAGAGCTGCTACACCCACCCTCTCCTTGTCTCTGAAGAGAAACTTATAATACCTTATCATTCATCCTTTTCCATCTCCATTTCACTTAATTCTAACCTCCAAAGTTGCTAATGACCTCATAATTATCAAAGCCAGTAGATTTTCCCAAGTTTTGATACTAATATACTTTTCTGAAACATTCAATACTGTTTAAAAATCCACTTTCTCCAAGTTGTCATTTTCTCTTTTAACTAAGATTGTCAAAAAAATAATGTAGGTGACTTTTCTTCACTGTTCTGTCTCTTATGCACAAAGGCCTTCTTGGACTAGTAAGTCAGGTGCCAGAGACATTAAATACACATATCATACATAATAGCTGTTAGATCACAGGCAAACAAACTTCTCAGAGTCCCAACTTTTTTGTTCTCTGTAAATTGGGTGTTTCTCAGAGTTTCTGTAAGAATGATATGACATGTTACATATGAATTTATTATCAGTAGCCTGGCACATAAATGATAGTTTTTTGTTATAATTAGTATTATTTTATCATCTTCACCACTATTATTATAACCTCCTTCATAATCATTAACTTTGAAGTCTCCATCTCCAGTCCTGCCTTCTCTTCCAAGTTCCTGTAGAATTCTCTGTTGCATAGAATTACTGGTGTTCAACTTACTTCCAAGCACTCTCTGTCCGTCCAAAGTGCATCTGACCATCTTTGTCAGCTACCAGGAAACAACACTACTTCATTGGTGACATCACCATCTTTGTGGTTATATGGTCTGAAAGCCTGGTTTCAGCTTTCATTCTTTCCTACTATGTGGAAAAATGTATTCCCAAGTTTACTCAACTATGTCTCTGCAATATTTCTTAAGCGTACCCCTGCCCTCCATTCCCACACACAAATAGGGCCAGGCCCTTATTATTTCTCACTTACATCAGTGGTTCCCAGACATAGCAAAATATCACAATCAAAACCCAGATCCTTGGAGCCACCCCACACCTACCGAATCATAAACTCCAAAGATTAAGGCCTAGAACTCAGCCATATTGAAAAGTTCCCAAATGGTTCACAAAAACTGCCAGATTTTGAAATCAATGGCATATACCAGGAAAGCACCCTCTGACAATCTAATTCCAGTATCAGCTCTTTTTAATGTTTTTTCTTACCCAGTAACACCAGCTATATTCTTTAGAAAGTTCAGCTTCTCAAATTACTGTTCTAAAACATGCTCTATCTCTCCACTACCCTCAGACTAAATTCAACCTTAATTATTCAGCATTCATTCATCAATTTTTTAAGCACCTACAATAATAGGTGCTGAGTCTATGAAAACCAAAGATAAAATATTTGAGTGGCTAACAATCTAAAGACAGGAAGAGAGAAAGAGTGATGGGATGGAAGGAGACAGAGAAAGAAAAAGAGAAAGAGAGAGAGAGAGGAAGGAGGAGAGAGCACAAGCATTTATTCAATACATCTATCCTGCTAGCCAAAGGATCTACACTTGGAATTTTCTTCTTAGTTTGGCACTCAAGGCCATCACAGTCAGGCTTCATTCTTACTCACCATGGTTACCCAAGCTCCAATTAAAGTAAAAAGCTCCCACAATTTCCACAAAAACTCTGAGTCACTATGCATGTAAGTTTTGGTTCATAGTAGGCTCTCAGGGTAGAAGGTCTTTCTCTATACAATCTCATTTCCTTGTGCCCAAATTCTTACCATCTTTCTTGTTCCAAGTAAGCCCATCCTGACTGACCAAACAGAAAATCAGTACTCTATCAAGTACTCTATAAGGAACTGGGGACCTTCTACCACATACTATAAATATTTCACATTTGTTATCTTCCCTATCACACTGCAAGTCCCTTTAGGAAAGGATTCATGATGGATCTTTCACTGAATGTTTGCAGCACTACTGCATATCATAAAAGCTTTAAACTAATAAATATAAACAGATTGGCAAACAGTGAATACTTTCATAAAACCTGAATTCTGGTACCTATTAGGAGTGTTATCAGACCAGATATTTACTAAGATGACATTGTCAATACAAAATGATAGCTGATTAAATTATAGCTAATAATGAGATATGCAGTCATTTTTGCATCACTAAATGGCAGAATCAATCTGCAAAAGTATCGTGTTCAGTGTTGAGTTAATAACAATTGTGGGCATGTTTAGTTTTAAACTAAGCTTTTATCAGCCCAGGAAACTACTTAAACATATGAAGAATATTATCTAAATTTCTTTAGAAAAATCTATGCAGAATTAGAATATGCTGATAACCATTGTCTGGTCTGAAACATGGGAGTGTCCCTTTGTGAATGTTCACATATGTGTAAATCTCTAGATGTGTAAACTCTCTGGAGATTCTGTAGAACGCTGTGAAATATGCATTATATTTAAAAACAAAACAAAATCAAGTTCAGCTCTCACCAGGGGAATCCTGTGTACAGCTAAATGGATAATTCTACTAAACTGAAAGTTTTCATTTAATTAGGCTCAGTATTACTGTAGTCCACTGACAAAAATAATAGATGTCAATACCATTTTAGAAAGTCAATCCTATGTAGATGCATCTGCAGAGAAGCTAATTCATCTCAACGTATGAATCCAGAGTGAAAACAAATGAATTACATTACGGATTTTAGAGTCACATCAGTTCATATGGATTATGCCACCAGAAGCAGAGTCATCATTTTGAAAGAAGAAAGACAGTCAAATTTAAATAAGTTAATACTATTTTCTAAGGGCTTAGTAAGTTCTCTAAAAGTCTTCCATACAGAGAGTCAGTAGTTCAAATTTTAGATAAAAGAATGCAAATGAGACCATTAGAACAGCAATGAGTTTAAAACGAAATAGGCGAATTATAAGCATAGGTCATTTTTTTTTAACTAAGGAAATTTAAAAAGTGAATTACATTTAATTTTCAAATGTGCATCTCTTCTAGCTCCTCGAAGATGTCTCTTGTGGATACTAGCTTAAATTCCAGCATTCAGAGCTCACTCATCACATTCTGTTTCCAATTTCTGAAATGAAGTACATCTCACATAATATACAGCAAGAAAATAAATGCAAACATCAGAATTAAGAGGGACACCTTAGGCTCTGAACTCTCCTTACAGGTAAAAGTTGTAGGTTATGAAATAAAGATAACTCTGATATAATTTAAATTTTATGTATTGAGGAGTATTGGGAGCATAATAAACAAAAAAACTGACCTGTTTTACACATTTCCACAGGGCACAACGCAGGAAGAAATGAGCTTAAATACCAGCAACAGAGATTTGGGTTAGGTAGGAGCAAGAGTTCCCTGAGAGTGAATGCCGTAAGGATCTAGAGTAGGCTGACCAAAAAGGCTGTAGAATTTCCTTCTCTGAAGATCTTTAAGAATCAGAAAAAAATGTAAACATGTAGGGTAATTTAACTCAGGAGATAGAAAAAGATGGGTAAATCAAGTGATTCAAAAAGGTCCTTCCAATTTATTTTATATGTTTTAAAACTAGTAAATCAAAGAAATCTTTTATTGACTATCTCCAATAAAAATGAACATTTCCAAACACTGCTTTACCAGTTCCAGATTTTAAAATTGAGGCTCAAAGACGTTACATAAGTAACTCAATTAGAGAGGCGGTATTTAAAGCTAGGCTTCCCTGACTCTAAATTTCATTTAATGGCACTATTTTACATATAAGAAAATAAAAGGTGTTAATGATTTTGTCTTTACATTGGCAAACAGCTAGGGTGTTATGGGCTGCATTTCAGAGAGGCAGGCTTAAGCACTACAACCTTCTGAACGCCCACATTTTGTGCACAACAATGTAACTAAGAACGTATCAGGGGACTGACTTCAATTCAAAAAGCTAGAAGCCATTATCATCGTCTCACGTTTATTGATGCACTAGATGAAAAGGGCAGCTACATCTTCCTCTTTTCATATACATGCTGAACCAAGAATAAAAGTGCTAGCCAGGGTCAGTACACATAATTGCTGCATTCTGCAGGAAGATCCAAGTCACCACTATAAAATCTTCTATTAACCAGATAAATTTACATAGAGGAAATCCTTTGATACTTGACCAGGGGTTCAACCTTAACCCTTCCCAGTTAATGAACAAAAGCATGAAACCTGTCAATGGTGACAGAACAGAATGAGAGAATAAAGAGGGCTCAATATAACCCTATCATTATTATATTAAGCCATTATTACTAGAAAAATAAATTCTACAACTTCTATTAACGAGTCAGCAGACTCTTCGATTTGTACAGAGGAGAATAGATTACTCAATCATAAACATAGGAATTAAAATAAAAGCAAGGACTACAGTCGAATTCTCTTTGAAACTTGAGGTTAATGTGTTTGGACAATCATCTAATCTTAAAAAGCTATGTTTGCAAAAATTATAATGGACCCATTTATAGAACAAAACAGGTATCTGACCAAGTAAATTTCTTATATTTCAATGAGAAATTAAATCCTCAAAATTGCCAACAAAAATATTTACATTTTCCACTTTGTTTATGTACTCAGCTCAGTCTTTGAATAAGGAGCTGTAGGAACTCTTTCTTTAGTCAAGGTCAGTGGGTAACATTGAGTTGTATTTGAAGTATGAACATTTCTTGTATCTTCTGAGTAACTATGATATCATTGACCTTGGTAAAACCAAATGTGAAATACTGTTGCCTAGTAGAAACAGCACATCACTAAGAATAAGACATTCAGTGCTCTAGTTGGAATTCTGTTTATGATGCAGAATACAGTTCACTATAATCTGTTTCTTGCATGAAATGTTTTAATAGCATGAGAATGAAATGATATATTCTGACTCAATTCAAATACAATAGAGCAGTTTAAATGTTAAAACACATGAAATTTCTTAAATTAGATCCACGATTGCCTCTTCTAAATTAGTAGTATGTAAACTCATATTAATTATTGAAACGTACAATATGAATGAAAGCTTTTGAAGTAAAACTGTCTTATTGTTTAATATGATGCCAGTTTCACTCTCACCTTTCCCTCTCCATTCAAGGAGATGCATTTGAGGAAAAGGCCCAGGGTGGGAGCTACTGGGTGTTTTCTCAGCTACACTATATTACAGAGCATGACCTTATACAATAATTTTCACATTTTGCTTTTGAAATGGCAAGAGTAAATTTGCCAAGAAAGGGTAAAAGTGATAGAACAGTTTTTTGTCACCTAGAAAGCCTAAGGATGTCACTTGCCTCTCAATTTCCTTAAAAAATAGGATCCACAAAGGTGTGCCCTAAGGCAAAAAGAGTGCTAGACACTTTAATGTGAAATCTGCTCCAAACTCCTAATAAACTTCTAGCCAGGTAGGTGGCACTGGGCTTCAGCCTTTAAGGGGCTCTTTTGTTTTTCATCTTGAAAATGAACAAATACAATTAAATGACTTCTAAATGGCCTTTAAAATATCCTCATATCAACCATCAATAGGCTTAATACCCATTTTGCTCTGTTTGGATTTTCTATTTCACGCCTCTTGGATAGGATAGGGTAAATTCGCAAAGAAAGAAAACAAAAATAAGAAAACTATAACCATGGAAGTATCACCATTCTCCTCATTCATCAAGTAATGACAGTAACCTCCATTTTCTGTGGAACTATATTGAGAAAAGGATTAATTTAATAGAGTGTCTAGCACAATTTAATGTTGGGTATGAGGTGTCTGGAGCCTTCTTTCCTAATGATCTATTTTTTACTTTTTATAGAGGTATTGCTCTAGGAACCTTGACAGTCGAACAGACATTGGATACAGAATCACTGGGCTTTTTGAAATATCCTATGGCTCGGCAACGGGTATGGCAAAACTACCTTCATAATTAGATGTGTCAGTCCCACTGGAAGATAAAATTTAGAATTGCCCCTAAGCTAATGTAAGTGCTCTGTATAGTACAGTGTATATCATTATATGGTAATATTATACAGCATATGTTTTCTATCTCCATCTATAGTGCTTTTCCCAAATAATCCTAAAGGAGACATTGTGATCAATTAATACAAACTAACCTTGAGTGATTTTCTTCCAATAATGCTGCAAAGTTATTTACCTCAATATGTAGGAGGCTACTCACATCGTTTCCAATATATATTCTGGGTCATTCAAATAAAGATTTGTGTTTAAAAAAAAAAAAGATTTTCATGTGCCATCAGGCATTGATGGCTATAAGAGGGGCCAGCACATGAGTGATAAACAATCCTCCGTCTGCCTTTGCTAAATGGAGCCAAAGCTTTACATTAATAGGTCATTACATGCAAGAACAATACAGCAGATCAAATGTGACCATTCAACAACTCAAATCTATCTGTAGTGTGAAAGGAAAGCAAAAACCTCAGGACCCCAAACTCATTATGTTAAATGGAAAAGTCAAGCTTGACAGCTGAGTTGCAAAACTGCCTCCTATTTTGTTCTTAAGTAGATAGCTGCAAAGATTGAAGTCCACATACCTCCCCAGTTGGTTTCCCTTACAATGTGCTCACAAGAAAATTCTCTGTGAGCCCCAAGATCTTTACCCTGTGTTATGGTTTGGATTTGTGTCCCCACCCAAATCTCATGTTGAATTGTAATCCTCAGTGATAACAAGAGGAGCCTGGTAGGAGGTGATTGGATCAAGAGGGCAGACTTCCCCCTTGGTGTTCCAGTGATAGTGAGTTCTCACAAGATCTGATTGTTTAGCAGTGTATAGCACTTCACTCTCTTCCTCCTTCTTCAGCCATATAAGATGTACCTGCTTCCCCTTTGCCTTCCATCATAATTGTAAGTTTCCTGAGGCCACTCCAGCCATGCTTCATGTTAAGCCTGTGCAACTGTGAATGAATTAAACCTTTTTCCTTTATAAATTATCCAGGCTCAGGTAGTTCTTTACAGCAATGCAAGAATCACCAATACAGAACATTCATTCCAGGAGTGGGGCATTGCTGTAAAGATAATTGAAAATGTGGAAGCAACTTTGGAACTACGTAATAGGAAGAGGCTGGAACACTTTGGAGGGCTCAGAAGAAGACAGGAAGACGTGAACAAGTTTGGAACTTCCTAGAGACTTGTGGAATGATTTTGACAGAAATACTGATAGTGATTTGGACAGAGATGGTCAAGCTGACAAGGTCTCAGATGGAGAGAAGGAACATATTGGGAACTTTCAACTTGAGAGTAATGATTTAAGGTATCAGAGGGAAGAAATTTCTAAGCAGCAAAATATTCAAGATGTTGCCTGGCTGCTTTTAGCAGTGTACACTTATATTCAAGAGCAAAGAAATGATTGAGAACTGAAACTCACATTTAAAAGAGAAGCAGAGTTGTAAAAGTTTGGAAAATTTGCAACCTTACCATGTGATACCAAAGAGAATTTCACTTTCTAAGAAGGAATTCAAACCAGTTTCAGAAATTCGCCTTTGTAAAGAGGAGCCAAATGTTGATAGCAGAGATAATGGAGGGAAAGTCCTTGAAGAAATTTCAGAGACCTTTGTGGCATCCCTTACCATTACAGGCCTGGAGGCCTAGGAGGGAAAAATGGCTTTGAGGTTCAGGTCCTAGGCCCCACTGCTCTATGCAGCCTCAAAAAATAATGTCTGGCATTGTGGTCACTCCAGCTCCAGTCTTGGCTAAAACAGATGAAGGAACAGCTCAGGCTGTTGCTTCAGAGGGTGCAAGCCAAAAGCCTTGGTGGCTTCCATGAAATGTTAAGCCTGAGGTTGTGCAGAGTGTGAGAGTTGAGGCTTGGGAGCCTCTATCTAGATTTCAGAGGATGAATGGAAACACCTGGATTTCCAGGCAGAAGTCTACTGTGGGGCAGAACTCTCATGGAAACCTCTACTAGAGCAGTGCAGAGGGAAAATGTGGGGATGGAGCCCCACACAGATTCCCTACTGGGTCACTGCTGAGTGGAGCTATGAGAAGAGGGACACTATCCTCCAGAACACAGAACTGTATATTTACTGACAGCTTGCACTGCATGCCGAGAATAGCTACAGACACTCAACGCCAGCAGGTGAAAGCAGCTGAGTAACCCCTTGCATCATTGTGGCTGGGATGTGAGATATCAAGTTAAAGGAGATTACTTTGGAGCTTTAAGATTTAATGACTGTCCTGCTGGATTTCAGACTTGCATGGGGACTGTAGCCCCTTTGTTTGGGCTTATTTTTGCCTTTTGGAATGGAATTGTATCTTGGAAGTAACTGGTTTTGATTTTACAGGCTCATAGGAGAAGGAACTTGCCTTGTCTCAGAGGAGACGTTGGACTGTGGACTTCTGAGTTAATGCTGGAATGAGTTAAGACTTTATAAACTGTTGGGAATGCAGGATTGTATTTTAAAATATGAGAGGAACCTGAGATTTGGGAGGGGCCGCAGTGAAATGATATGGTTTGGATTTATGTCCCTGCCTAAATCTTCTGTCAAATTGTAATCAACAATATTGGAACAAGAGCCTGTTGGGAGGTGACTATATCATGGGAGCAGATATCCCCCATGCCCTCTTGCTGTTCTCATGGATAGTCAGTGAGTTCTCACAAGATTTGGTTGTTTAAAAGTGTGCAGCACCTCCCACTCCCTTATTCCTCCTTATTCATCCATGTAAGATGTGCCTGCTTCCCCTCTGCCTTCCACCATGATTGTAAGTTTTCTGAGGCCTCCCTAGCCATGCTTTCTGTACAACCTGTGGAACTGTGAGTCAATTAAACGTCTTTTCCTTATAAACTACCCAGTCACAGGTAGTTCTTTATAGCAACTCAAGAATGGACTAATACACCCTGAAACTCACTCTTACAATGTAAATTAACAGCTTATCTCCACAGCTATGGGACTAAGACAAAAGTAGAAGTTATCCTTCTGCCCTCACCTGAGACAAATGTATATTTGACTGTTTCCCCTATTCTGCATTTATTTTATCTTATGTAAAAATGAAATTCTCTGAGCACGCTCCTTTCACATGTAAAATGTGGATTCAGTGAATACTAATCAAAACCTTAAAAAGAATGTAACCACTTGCCTTTTTTATCTTCTCTCACCCATTTCTCCCTTTCCTCTTTTCCCTGTTGCCTTCTCTTTCCCTTTTAAATGCTGAGGTCCTTAAAACCTCTTTGGAAAAAGCATAGATAATCACAGATGTTTCTAAGTTCTGTTTCTTTTTCCTGGGTTCCTCCTCAACCTTGACAAAATAAACTTCCAAATTTGATAGAGACTCATTTCAGTTTTTTTTCTTTTGTTTGCAGCAGATATATAGTGACAAATGGTATAAAATCTTAAAACAGACACAACTATAAGAACAAGCTGCAAATTTTTCCTATTTCCTACAGTAATAATATTTATTTATTGAAATGTTGCTAATTTACTTATCAAGTTATCACAGATTCCATTATTCTCTATTTCTCCACTTTTTAGGCAATTATCCTGTAGTTAACATTCCCTATAAAGGTCTTTGGATATAGTGGGAAGGGCACACCAGTCCTTGGAGGCAGAAATGAGTCCCAACTGCAACTCTCCCATTCATCAGCTAGGTGATTGTGGGTATACAAGGTTTCTCATCTATGTCTCAGTTTATTCATGTTGTAAGGACTAAAGAACTATGCAGTGCAACTAGAACATAGCTGAGATTCAAACAATGCTAGGAATCCAAACCCTGCTCACAATGCATGGTATTTGGTATAAAAATATACTGAATGAATGAATAAAGGAAAGAATGAGTAAATGAGTGGTGTGCTTAATACAGATGTAATGGTCGTACAACAGGGATGACATTTGAGCATTTTTAGATTTGGTCTTCTCATCTACAATACGCCTTTACTTTTATTTCATAATATTCTGCCATTGCAATTTGGCTATGGATTTGGAATGGATAATGTGGTGTGGGGCCTATATCCTCCTTTCAGGACCAAGATAGTGATTCCCTCACATGCTAAGAGTGACATGTACCGGTGGCTCACTGCTGAACCTCCCTCCGAAAATTGTCTTTAACTGCAGAAAGGTGCCTTGGTCAGAGTCATGGCCTCTTCCCAAGGAAAGACAGCATCCAGTTACTGTTCATTTTAAAGGTCCAAAGATCTAGCCCTTTTACCTCAAAAAGAATAACTCTGAAGAACCATTTCAGCTTCAAAACTCCCAATGGTATTAGCTGAGGATCATAAATGTAACCACACAATGCAGAAAGGGGAAATTTAGACATTTTGAGAAATGTTAGAAACAGAATTTCACTTGACATTGATATCCAGGGAACAGAAACATCATTGTACCCCCTCCCTGACCTCCTATCTCTAATTAGATTAGAGAATGTATGACAGTCGGGTAATAAATGGAGCTCCAGACCAGTTCTGGCTCATAGTGGTCCACTAAGTCCATGGATCTAGCCACTGATCATTGTACTGGCCCTTATATAATTGAAACAAACATAAATAGCAGAACTCTCAGTTTGACTCTTTGGTCTTAAAGTCAAGCATAAGTCTCAGATATTGCCCTCTTCCTTGTTCTTTCAAAATAGTGTATCAAAAACCATAGGATATAACAGGGGAAACAGCAGATAAAGAAACTATGGCAAGTGATCCTCCCATGATATCCCCAATTAATTCACCATCTGGCACTACAAAATAAAGAGGAGTCCTGACAGATGATGGTAAACTTCCACAAACTTAACCAAGTAGTAATCTCAACTGCAGCTTCAGTGTCAGATGTGGTATTTTTCTATTACAACAGATTAATATAGCTTCATGTATTTAGTCACAGAGCTGGTTAATATAGCATTGTCCCACATATTGAAAAGTAGTTTCTGCAGCAGTTTATAATTATGTGACAAAGAAAAGAGTATATACTTATAATCTGGCACTAGGGTTATGCCAATTCTCTAGTCTTTTGTCATACTGAACTCTGAAGGGATCTAAACCATCCTGGATATTCTGTAAAACATGACATTCATATACTTTGTAAATGACTGTAAGTTAATTAGACCAGATGAGCAAGGAGAAAGTGTAATGCTTTGGAGTAAGCTCATTCCGCATGTGTGAATCCTGCCCCGACCCATGTGGTAAGAGGCATGGAAGTTATAGGAACCAGGGAACCATATAATAAAGCTCCCCCAAAAGACATTTAAATTATATTTGTTGCAAAAACACTCCATTGGCCAAACCAAGTTTCTAATCCCTATATCTTTTTTAAAATGATATAACTGAGGAATAAACAGAGAGTTTAAAATAATTAAGACAGAATTTAGCCTTACCTGACTTCTGAGAAACTTGTTTTTGGATGGGTAATCAGAAGGAAGCCTGAGTTCCTGAAATATTACTATGCACTGTAGGCCCTGTAGACACATAATCATTAAGCTGCAACAGACCTTCATCAAAATGAACAATCTTTTCTTTAAAAGACATTTCTATGTGGGTTGGCAGCATCAGACAGGGGTTAGCTCAAGTGCCTGGGATTGGGAGTTGGGGACACGATGAACAGAGAGACATGGAGATGGCCACAGCAGCTAACCCACGGTACATGCAAGTCAGGTAAAGAGGAGCAGGCACTGTGAGGCTAGGCCAGGCCAGCTGAACCTAGCCCAACAGAGAGCGTTGCATCCACAAATCTCTCTACTTACTCAATAAATCAGAGACGGGAATATGGAAGCTGAGTCATTAATGGTCCAGTCCCACACATGGTCACCTTCTAGGACACAGTTGTAGGCATCACCAAATTCACTTCTTAGCAGACCATAATCAAATAAGTGATGCTTTAGAACTATTATCACCCAGTTTCCTTGGAGCATCAGCTTCCCAAACAGATGGGATCCTCTAGATGAAGAAAGGTAATGAATCACAGCTGGAGGAGACCTCATCGGATTCACCAAGAGACCTGGCCAGATTCAGTGACTATCATGGAAATCAAATCATCAATTTCTAACAATGGCATTTATGAAGATAATTCTATGACATTAAAATGGGAAAAACGGAAAGGAATGATTTCTGGTATTTGTCATTAAAAACGGAAATGTGAAAACAAACTGGAAAATGAGGAGAAACATTTAAGATACGACACATTCACACAAACTAAGTACCTACTTACGAGAGTCTGTAGACGTTATAAATACTGGGGACATTGTATTTTTCATGTTCACCTAGTACTTAGAGAGTATTTCCATAAGCATGATTCAAATGTTAAAAGTTTAAAACATAATTTAGTTTAGTGGTCCTCAGGCAAACTATGTCAGTAACAGTAGTAAGTGTACTCAAACCTTTTGTTAGAACATTCACCTGATTCAATTTAGAAGAACTCAGACAGGAGATAAACCATACAGTGATAATGATAAGTATATCTAAGGGTGTAAATAAAAAGACAAACACTATCAATATAAAGAAGATGCAAAATTCTTCAGTGGGATTCTCACTGCATTAACATCACATAAATCATACTGGTGAGAATCCATAAGGAGGTAAATAATGCTTAAGCATGTGAAAATGTCTTTACCTGGTTCTATCACTTTTTTCCTATATCAGAGAACTCATACTGGAGATAAACGATATATATGTAATCAGTTTGGAAAGTATTTGGTTTGTTTCATGTCTTAGTTTCATTAGACATGAAAGAAATCATAGCGGAGACAAACTCCGTGACAGTCTTCAACATGGAAAATCTTTCAGACAGAACACTCACCTCATTATTTATCACAGAACTTTTGTAAGAGAGAGGCCCCATGAAGATAATGAATTTAGGAAGTCTTATATACAGAGATATCATGTTATTATGCATCATATAATTCACAATGGGATGAAATCATATAAATGTAAAGATTGTGGAAAATACTTGGGTTGAAGCTGTCACCTTTTCTTCACATCAGAAAACCCTGCTGGAGAGAAGCCATATGAATGACTTGATTGTGGAAAATTCTTCAGTCAGAGCTCTGCCCTTACTGTGCTTCAAAAAATAGAGAGAGGGCAATCATATAAATGTTGTCAATGTAGGAGTCTTCATACAAAAGAATAACTTCATAAAGCATCAAAATATTTCTCATATGGGAGAGGAATTTTTTTTAGATAGAGTCTTGCTAAAGTCACCAGGCACCAGGCTAGAGTGCAGTGGTACAATCTTGGCTCACTTGAACCTCTGCCTCCCGGGTTCAAGCAATTCTCCTGCCTCAGCCTCCCAAGTAGCTGAGACTACAGGTGTGTGCCACCATGCCCAGCTAATTTTTGTATTTTTAGTAGAGCCAGGGTTTTACTATGTTGGCCAGGATGGTCTCGATCTCTTGCCCTCCTGATCCGCCCACCTTGGCCTCCCAAAGTGCTGGGAATATAGGCATGAGCTACCATGCCTGGCCCAGGAGAGCCATTCTTAACATTGCATCATTGTGGGACAGCTTTTGTTTATGTATCTAAACGTATTAGGCATCAGATGAAGCATATTACAAAAAACACTTGCTAATATAATGAATATGGAAAATTAGTCACAAAGAGTAATACATTTATTTTGCATCAAGGAGTCATTCTGATGAGAAACCCTGTACTACCTATGGAGAAATGTTTTAAACCATATTATTCTCCCTATTATATACCAGAGAACTGATCCTAGAGTAAAACACACACACACACACACACACACACACACACACACACACATGCATGCACATTACCTTTCAGTAAACAAGTATATCAAATATTCTTATTTTCACTAATTCCACAAATTTGTAAAAAATTAATTGGTCTGCAAGCACTGTTGAGCAAACCGTAAGGCTTGAATCTGGAAAGGAATCATTACATAGACAAGTGTCGAGATACAAACCAACTTCCTTAACTTCTTCAAAATAAATAAAAATGCTATTGTAGGGAGAACTGTTGCTGAGAAGACTAAAAAATGTATATAGTTTTTGCAACAGAAGTTGCAATCATGTACAATCAATCAGTATTCCAGTGAGTTAATGTGCCATTGCTTAGTGGATTGCTCCACCCCTGGGGACAGTTGGTAGATTTTAAACTGTTACATGTGTCTGCTATAAACCACATTGTGGTTTGTAGCAGGGCAATGAAAAGCAATCAAAGAACAGCACATTTGTACTACTCTTAGTACCTATTTTTAATATATTTGCATATTGGAAAGAATTAAAAGAGCAGCTACAGATTATAAACAGAAGCAATTTGCCAGATAAAGAGACTATAAGGAAATTACATTTTTATAACTTATTCAGTGCTACTGTAATAATAATTTGGATAAAATTTTAAGTATTTTTGAAAAGATGGTTTCTCTATTCTACTATGAAGGATGCTTGAATACAACTAGTTGGAAAACTTTCCCATGAATTCTAACTTGTTTTAGGTCAGAGTCACAGTTCTGCTCTGAGACATGGTTTTAAAAGTTCCTGGGAATTTAAGGACACTAAATTCTCTTTAACTTGGGACCTAGAAAAAACACTGGATGGTTCAAGGGAAGATCCCATTTGAGTGAGAGCATGCATGTGCCTCGGCAATATTTATAGCAGCTGTGCTCATATGAATAAACACAGCACTCACTGTACAAAGCTAACTTTTATATTAGTCTTTTAACTTCCTAAAGAAAACATCGTTAAGAGCAGCGACTAGAGCTTGACTGCTCAGGTTCAAACCCCACCTCTTCCCCAAGTAACTGGGCAATCTTGGGTATGGTACTCAGCTTCTCTGTGCCTGACTTACACACATTCTTCTTTGCTAAACGGGGATAATAAGTAGTACTTCATATGATTGTTGTATTAAATGAGTAAATATATAAAGAGCTTAGAATAGTACCTGACACATATGAAATGCTTTATCATTACTAGTTATATTTATTAATATTACAAGTATTGCTCTGGACTAATTTAAACCTGTTTGAGTACTTATACGGTGACCATAAAAAGGTACGCTCTAACTTCACTTTTAGTCACATGTTTTCTGCCTTTGCCTAAATCAGGAATTATCAACCTGGAAAATCACTGACACCTAGTGGGTGTATGGATTCATTTGTGAAGACATTAAACCCACTTTGAATATTATTTTTTTTTAACAAAAGAAAACAACATCCTCCAACTACACAAATGTGTTTTCATCATTTTATAATTTTAATGTGTTTATAAAGTGTTTGATGTAATTAGGATACAAGGCCATCTGCTATGACAAAAGGCAACAGATCAAGGAGTTAAACAAGTTCCTTTTTCTCTCGTGTAACAGATGGCATATACATAGTTCATACTTGATGTGGCTGCTCCATATCACGGACGTGGGCACCATCTATTTCATTACTCTGGCATCTTCAATGTACAGCTTCCATTTTGTAGTCTAGATCCTCTTATTGTAATTCAACCCAGCCTGTGGGTAGTGGGGAAGGGGAATTGAAGGCATGTCACTTCTCTCTAAGCATAGGGCCTAGAAGTTGCACACAAAACCCAGCTCATGCTTTATTGGATATAACTTTCTGAATAACCACATGTACCTATAAGGAAGGCTAAGACACATATTGCCCTATGTCCAATTCAGGAGTTCTATCACTAAAAAAGTATGTGAGAATGAGTAAGAGGGCTGACAACTGTCTCTGCAACGGTGCTATCATGTGAGGCTCAATTTAAACAACATGTAGATATTTGGAATTTGGAAAAAACCTGAATCTACATGACATATGAGATTCATATTTATATAGCAATAGTTTTGGATATAAGGCATCATAATATTCATCAGTATACAGGATGTTATTAACAACCTCCTAGCATTACTGAGAGGATTAAGGGACACACTGTATCTAAAGTAATCATTCCAGAATAGATACACAATAAAGATTCATTCTCTTCCTTTTTCTCTTCCTTCTGGATAGCCCTGGCCTGTTGCTACCCCAGGTTATAATAAAACAGAACCATTATCATATGCTCCCATTGGGCACAGAATGGGACTCTCTCTGCAAGTCAGATGTCCTTTGAATGGAGTTTGAAAACTGACAATTGCTTGCTTCCTCTTCCAAAGTCAGTCTATCTGAGCTTGAAAGTACACCCAGAGTTCAGGCAAAGAAGGCCAAGGGAATGTTTCTTTGTTAGGCCACTTGGACTGTAAATATCTCCTAAACCTTTTTCTCAGGTAACCCCTAGAATTTAAGAAAGGATTCATCTTCACTTTGGGTCTCAGGAAAAATCAATGTTCTTTGTGTCACCAAGAAAAAGTTCTAAAGCTATACATATTCTCACCAAGTCACTAAAACCTAATATAGCTATGTCCCTGCACTTTCAAAAGCAGCTTATTTTCAACAACTGCCTTTTATCAGTCATGAGAACTTGTCATATCTATCTTCTATGCTACAGAAGGCATCTGAAGTGGCAACTAGCCTAGGAACTACCTTCTAGACCCCAGAAATCTTCCCATTCCCTTTACACAAAAAAGTTAGTTTCAACTGCTTCACTTACAAAGAAAAGAAAAGAAATCCATATTCATGGCTTCCCAAGCCATGAAAGTCATTTTGTAGTTTGTCTCTTAGCTCAAGAGATTATGGACTGACCTCTCTGGACTTAACCTTTAACTCAACTGATTTATTGCCACTACACACTATTCATTTAAAAAAATTCCCCAAACCAGCCGGCACGGTGATTCACAACTGTAATCCCAACACTTTGGAAGGCTAAGGTGGGTGGATCACTTTAGGTATGGAGTTTGAGACCAGCGTGTCCAACATGGTGAAACCCTGTCTCTACTAAAAATATAAAAACTAGCCTGGGGTGGTGGCACACACATGTAGTCTCAGCTACTCGGGAGGCTGAGGCAGGAGAATCGCTTGAACCCAGGAGGCGGGGGTTGCAGTGAGCCAAGATCGCACCACCACACTCCAGCTGACAGAGTGAGACTCCATTTCAAAAAAAAAACTTCCCCAAACCTGGATCTTCCAGGCTAATTTTGTCCAACTCTTCCCTGGTCCAAAGATACTTTTCTACTTTAATATTTTATAAGAAGAAATTTAAATCACAAAGTCTTTTTTATTCTTTAATATTTCCAAATTGATGTCAATGACATTTTGATATCATGATAAAGTTATAAAATGGACCTTGTAAAACAGATGGACACAATGTTTTATTTCCAGATAGTTCTGTACTACTGTGTAGCCTATGAAATCATTTTCATTATAAATCATATTTTCATATACAGTCATCTATTAAACGATCTGTTCATTGCTAGTGAAGCATAAAACCAACACATTAAACAAGGTACAATTGGGTGTGATGGAAGCAGTGGAGCTACTAAAAAAAAGGTGTCAGACTGAAAACCGTCAAAACAGTCAAAATAATAAATGAGTCAAAAAAATAAATGAGTCAAAAATGTATTTCGAACTGCTGGTTTTATAACCAGCAAGCTACAGCTGTCTAGCTCATCTTTACAAACAAGAATATTTGAATTAAGATAACACTAAATTTGCATATTAATCTTCTTAAGAAGAAAGGTACAATAATGCTTAGTTACTGAAATAATAATTTGATTTCACATTTCAAAGTAAAATAAAATCCTAATATGCTTTTATAGGACATCCAACTCATAATGACTGCTTTGTCCTTTGTGAATATTATATGGTTTCATTTCAATGAAACTTTACAAATATTTTACCAAACTTCACAAAGATGTTTTCATGGAAGAGTGTAAACATGTTACTTAATAGTGAACTATATATCAAAGATCTAATGTCACACTTGATATGTTTTTGTACATCATAAAATAGCTGGGTTTCAGACAATTTGCTTAACACTGTAAGCTAAAGTTAATTTAAAATTTTCTAAAACGAAAAACAGAGCATTTATAAATGGTTGAAAATGAATTCAAAATTTTTTTAAACACATGAGTTCTGTTTTTAAAATGGTAGAAAATGCATACAAACTATCATGATATTCATTAAACTTTCTAAGCCCCTCCATATTCTGGTAAGTTGATAAAAATTCCTAGTGACACATGAAGCAGAGAAATGCACAAATGTGAAAAAAATCAAGACACTAAAATATGATGAAATGTTCACTTTTGATAGTGTCTAATCAGTTTACAGGAAATAGTGAAATGGTCTCACTAAAATAAATAAATGTGTGTGTGGGTGCGTGTGAGATTTCCAAAATTAAAGCAGCTCCAATCTATGGTAACATTTGTAAAATAAGAATTTGCTAATAGTGTTTAAGGTACTATGCTGTAAACTTTATGTGCATTATCTTTAATCCTTTGCAGGTAGTAGGGCTCAGAATGCTCATTAAACCTGCCCAGTTTTAGTGAGCAATCAAGCTGAGATTCAAATCCAGTTTTGCTCCAAAGCTCAAGATGGACAAAAAAATTGAGACATTCTGTTTAAATGTCTGCAACCTAATTTCAATGCTTTTAAATCACAAGAAAAAAAACCCAATTGCATTCAAAAAAGAAAATTAAGTTTTGCTGCTTAAGTTTGCAAACTCATAAAGAATCCTAAATAGAAGAGCTACTTTAGGATAAATCGTTTGCTTTTAACATTAAGTAATATAGTGCATTTTGAAATACAAAATTTCTTTCTTTTGATTTTGAAGGACTGAAGAAATAGTCCCTACTAGGGGATGAAAAATGGGGGTTAATACTGGCAGTAGGAAATTGCAGCAGCCAGACAAAACCCTGCAGGTTATCTTGGCAAGTCTAGCAGTGCTGAGAACGTTCACACAATATATAGTACTTTCAGACTAAAAGGTTTGGCACATTTCAGTTGCAGAAGTATAAAGCATAGTTTGTAAAAAGCTAAAAAAAAAAAAAAAAAGAAAGAAAGAAATTAGAAGGCCAGAAAGCTTTCAGTTGAAAGCACTATTAGTTTTCTAGCATTATGAAAAATTATCACTACAAGCACCATGTGAAACATTCCATAAAAATTATGAAGATTGGGGCCAAGCACGGTGGCTCATGCCTGTAATCCCAGCACTTTGAGAGGTCAAGGTGGGCAGATCACCAGGTCAAGAGATCAAAACCATCCTGAACAACATGGTAAAACCATGTCTCTACTAAAAATACAAAAATTAGCTTGGCATGATGGTACATACCTGCAGTCCCAGCTACTCAGGAGGCTGAGGCAGGAGAATTGCTTGAACCCAGGAGGTGGAGGTAGCAGTGAGCGGAGATTGCGCCACTGCACTCCAGCCTGGTAACAGACTAAGACTCCACCAAAAAAAGAATTACGAAGATTGAGAAAATGTAAATTTTAAATGTTCTAATAAGCTAAGACACCAGCCACCACTTTACCTATTAATCAACTCCTAAGTCAGAAGAATTTGCACTATAGGGCAAATACCTCACGCTGTAGCTAAATATAACCTTTAGTACATATTTTTACCAAGTATATGAGTGTACATATATGTATGTATACGTATATACGTATATATATAATATGTATGTATACATATATACATATATACGTATACATATATGTATATATGTATACATATATTATGTATATATAACGTATATACGTATACATATATATAATATGTATATACGTATACATATATATAATATGTATATACGTATGCATATATAATATGTATATATGTATACATATGTAAACGTGTGTGTGGGTGTATATATAGGATATGTGTGTGTGCATATAAGAATTCCAAAATTAAAGCAGCTCCATTCTAACATTTGTAAAATAAGAATTTGACAAATTATTCTTGTGTGTATCTGTATATATATATATATATATGTGCATAAGTATATTTATACTTATATATGTAAGTACATTCTTATATATAAGTATATATATATAAGCGTATATATTACTTATATATATACACTTATATATGTAAGTATATATATACTTATATATGTAAGTATATTCTTATTATAAGTATATATATACTTATTATATACATAATAATATACTTATGTATATTATTATATACATAAGTATTTTATATATATACTTATATACATATATATATTATATATACTTATATATATGTGTAAGTATATATGTAAGTATACATATATACTTATATATATGTGTAAGTAT